>CAUYSK010053112.1:0-22369 GCA_963575035.1 Avahi laniger
TCTGCTCTTGTGGTGCCTCACTTTGGATGATGGGCCTAAGTTTAGTCCAGGAAAGTATAAGAGGTGCTAGATCACTGTCGTTTCTTATGATTGAGTAATATTCCATTGTAAACATATACCAAATTTTAGTAATCAGCTCATGGATTGACGGGCACTTATGTCGTTTCCACATTCTTGCAATAGTGAATTGTGCTGCCATAAACATTCGAGTGCAGATGTCTTCATAGTAGAACGTTTTGTGCTCTTTTGGGTAGATGCCTAATAGTGCTATTGCTGGATCAAATGGTATTTCTATTTTTAGCTCTCTGGGGTATCTCCAAATTCTTTTCCACAGAGGTTGCACTAATTTTCAGTCCCACCAGCAGTGTAAGAGTGTTCCTGTCTCTCCACATCCTCGCCAACATTTGTTGGTTTGTGATTTTTTGATAGAGGCCAATCTCACCGGGGTTAGGTGATACCTCATTGTGGTTTTGATTTGCCTTTCTCTAATAATCAGAGATGTTGAGCCTTTTTTTATATGTTTGCTGTAAATTATTCTGTCTTCTTTTGAAAAGTTTATTTTATTTTCCCTTGCCCATTTGTTGATGGGGTTGTTTGATTTTTTCTTGTTGATTTTTTTGAGTTCTAGATAGATTCTGGTTATCAGCCCTTGATCAGATGTAACTAAACAGTTTGGTACTGGCAGAAAAATAGAGACATTGACCTCTGGTACAGGACCGAGAATCCAGAGATGAAACCATCTGCATATGGTAATCTAATCTTTGACAAAGCTGACAAAAACATAGACTGGAGAAAAGAATCTCTTTTCAATAAATGGTGCTGGGAAAACTGGATAGCTACATGCAGAAGATTGAAACTAGACCCCCACCTCTCACCTCTCACAAAAAATCAACTCAAGATGGATAACAGACTTAAACCTAAGGCATGAAACCTTAAGAATTCTAAATGAAGATGTCGGGAAGACCCTTTCAGACATCGGCCTAGGCAAGGAATTTTTGAAGAAGAACCCCAAATCAATCGCCATAGCAACAAAAATAAATAAGTGGGGTCTAATCAAATTAAAAAGCTTCTGCACTGCCAAGGAAACTATTGTTAGAGTGAATAGACAGCCCACAGAATGGGAAAAAATATTTGCTCTCTGCAATTCCTATATTTTTTATATTCCTTTAGAACACACTCACTGGGGTTATCGTGGCAGTCACTCTGCCGAGCATGGAGACACTTGGGACTTGTAGCCAAAGATCTCACTAAGGAGGACTGGGTGTGGCCACCTGCGGGTCCACTTCATCCTCCCCCGATACCATCACTCCACGGGTGTGTCGGGGACCGCTCTAGGCACAGGGCGCTACAACGAGAAACTGAGCTAAGTGAGGAATGGGAGCTGTTAGAACAATGACACCGACTGACAGGCCCACGTGCTACCGGAGAGGAATATTTCTGGGGTGATGGGTTTAATGAGGATCGTGCGGATGGGGGTAGCATTCAGCAAGGCAAATGGGGGAGGTGACTCTTGAGTGTGCCCTGAAGAATGAGAATCATTTCCCTGCAGAGGGAAGAAAGAATAGACAGAAGAAACAGCACATACAAAACACAAACAAGTGACAGGCCGTGGTGAGAGGGTGCCCCTGAGTGGGCTGGCCCTGATTTGGGGTGAGGGAGAATGTGAAAGAGAGGCTGGGAGGGAATTTGCGATTTGGCAGTGGAGCCAAACTGTTGAGGTTAGGAACAGTCGCAGCAGCACAGAGGAGCGAGAAAGGGACACGCTGTCAGGACATGCAGGCCTCGGGCCAACAAGACCATGACTAGGCTTGAGCTCTGGGGAGGCAGCAAACCTCTTGGACCTCAGCTTCCCAGGTGGATCTGTTTTCTTTTTTCACCACAAGCTGTTTAAGGAACGGAGCACCCTCTACGAAGTAGCGGCATAGGAGAGAGCCAGATTAGACAAGTGGCTTTTAATTTGAAAAATAAGCAACAAGCAGAATGAGTCAAGTGATTCATGCATGCATTTGAAGGGAGACATGGCCCACCTCTAGATAAAGTGCAGGGGTGATTCCTGAGTCCCCAGTACAACTGTCCATCCAGGAGAGTTTGTGAGTTGAATCCTTTCTTCCTGGGAGGCTTTCCCTTTTCCAGTTTGGCTGCCTTGGCTGTGGCACCTTCACTTCCCCTGGGCACAGGTATGCTCACCTGGAATATGCAATCGTCACATCCTGGAAGACTAGATCAGAGAAAGCACCTGGGGGAGGGGGTCCCTGAGCACACTGCATGTCCTGATGTGTGCCCCCTTCCATCCGTCTGTACTCTCGTCGGGAAACAAAAAATCACTGACGTTGTGTCCAACTCTACCGTTCCGGTTGTTCATTAAGAACTCTATGAGCATAAAAACTGGGGGAGGGAAGCTGAACGGTATGAAATCCTGGGAAGGGGGAAGCTTCAGGAACTGCTTTTTAGGAAAGGGGAGCTCGAGGCCTTTGGAGGCTTGTTGCAGGCCAGGGAGCTGTGAAATTGAGCAGACACACACCACCCGGGGCTGCGGGCCCTGAGCACACAGGACTTGAGTATGAGGCCAAGTTACGGCCGTTAGGTCCCAGTCCCAGCCGCCATCCCAGGAGATTTCAGAGGATATGTATTTTGGGGGAGATACTTTGAGGCTGTCAATAATTCACTCCCAATCTGTTGCTACAATATTAAGAAATGACATTTGAGTACCTTTCACTCATTTGGAGTTCGTGATGCCCTGTACTTCCAGAAGGCAGTATTATGCCCACCTCCCAGCTGGGGAAGGGTAGGTAGAGGGCACGTGAGCAAACTGTCCGACCCCACCTGGCAGGTAAAACCGAATCTCCAGTTTGGATTTGTGTCTTCTGAGTCATCACACCCAGGTGATGACTCAGATCGTTATCCGGTGCCAATAGGGTTAGTGCCATCGGCAATGCCACTATTCTCCTTCTAAGAGCACTTTTGAGGCCTCATCGATCACGGCAGCCAAGCTATGAAAATTGCAGGATGAGGGAACTCTCCATGTAGAAGGGCCCATGGAGCAAGGAACAGAGGGCGAGCAGAGGGGAGGGAGACCGGAGGCTCCCAGCGGGTCAGAGGATGTTGGCGGGGGATCCCCTCTCAAGCCAGCCACCTCACAGCACGTCCAGAGACCAGGCTCCATGAGAGCAACTCAAGCTCAGTTAGGTTACAAATGCCAGACTCTCACAGTGCACTAGCAGAGCTCCTGCCAGGAGCCCGAGACAAGAAAAGGCAGAGAACAGCAACACCTCTCAGCATTCTCCGGATCACACACACCCTCTCATCTTCCTAACGGTGGTTTATCTTTTGATTTTGGCATTGACCGATTCAATGGAAATTTCTACCTAGGACAGGCGATTTCAGGCCTCTTGCAAACCAGTGGTATCTCTCTGGGTTTTGTCTCTGGCAGCTACATCATCGGTGGCCCTCGGCTCTCTCAGGGAGCTCGGAAGCTGCACCATCGTCCTTGTCATAAAGATGATGTGCCTTTCTCTCTCCTGATTTCCCTTTGGCTTTCATCTAGTACTTGAAAGTGAAATATTTTGTAGAACATTATGTACAGTATGTTCTCATTTCTTTAAAAACACAACACCGCAAAGCAACTTGCATGTGCACAGAAACTACCTGGGAAATTACGTTACAGTGCTCCCCTCTGCAGCCGGGGCCTGGGGTGCGGATGGGTAGCTGTGGGGTCTCACTTTTTATTTTATGCATTTTATTCTCTATCATTTTTTTAAAGCTTGAATTACTTTCATACTTTTAAAAATATGTTATGCAGTAAAACTGAAAAACCAATTAGATATATAACAATTTTAATAGTTTAAATTTAAAATAAAAGGGAACTCTTGATTTGGATATTTTAAATACAGATTTCAAAAAATTAAAAAACACTTCTCTGAGCATCACAGGACATAACTGGCAGGTCCCCAGAGGCACATTCAGGTCAGAGTTCTGTTTCTAGGTTGGAGATGTCCTGGCTTACATTGTTTAGAAAAAAATGATCTCTTTTACTGTTTCTGTGCTGTGAAGACTCAAAAACACCTTTGACATATACCCTGTACTTCCTACCCCCAGCACTATATGAATGAGCCACTTAGTTATGTAAGGGATACAACTCGAAATGGCTCAAGGGAGCTTGATTGGCTGGGCCCTGTCAACATCAACCAAAACATACTGGATGTAAAATATGGACCAGATGGGAGGGTCCTAGGACACAACTGTACGCAGTAGTCGCACCTTATTTATGGGGATATGTTCTAAGACCTCCAGTGGGTGCCTGAAACAGCGGATAGTACCAAACCCCACATACACTATGTTTTTATTCCTATATAGGCCTACCTATGATAACGTTTAATTTACAAATTAGGCACAGTAAGAGATTTATAATAATGACTAGTAATAAAATAGAACAATTGTAACAATGTGCCAACATCACTATTCTTGCACTGTGGGGCCATTATTACATAAAATAAGGGCAACTTGAACACAAGACAGTTGATCTGATAACCCAGAGGGTTCCAAGTTGACTAGCTGGTGGATCATGTAGAGAGTGTGAATACCCTGGACAAAGAGATGGTTCATGTCCCGGGAGGTCAGAGTGGGATGAAGTGAGATTTAAAAGTTATGAATTGTTTATTTCTGGAATTTTCCATTTAATATTATAGGACTATGATTGATCTCAAGTAACTGAAACCTCTGAAAGCAAAACCTTGAATAAGGAGGACTATTGTATGTGAGGCAGTTGGCTAAGCTCCATTTTTAGTACCAAAGATCAAAATCAATCAACTCAGTAAAAGTCTACTTTCTTCACAGAACAAAAACAAAAGCAGTATGTGTTTGTCTAACAGTTTACAGAAAAAGCTAACTTTTCTTAGCTTAATATATTTTTTTTTTATTTCAGGCCTCCTTAATTAATTGTAGAATTTGCCCATTTCCAGCTGATCGTTAACACAAGCATGCATTTCATTCTACAACTGAACACCGTGGCAATGCTGTGCCTTACTCTAAGAACCCCGCAGGACAAAATCATTGGAGCACAGACGTGGTGTTTCAGCTACGCACAGGTGTCGGGGCCAGGTACAGCGGCAGTGGCATGTTTGTCATTCTGTCTCAAGCTCAGCAGTGGCTTTAGAAATATCCAATAATTTACTCAACAAGGCAATCCATTTTTGCAGGTGAGGAAACGATGTTTAAGTAAGTTGCCCAAAGTTTCGCAGTTAATAAAAGTCGACAGAATTGGCATTCCAACCCAGAAAAGCCTGGCCGTGTTTAAACCTTCATATCTCTACTGCCTCCCCATGCCATATAGACATACATATACATATAAAATGAAGCCGCTAACTTCATGTTTGGATGGCCTGCAGTGAGAAAGCATTTGGAGACTTAAGCAATTGAGATCCGTGCAATGCAGTGAAACAATGTTTGGTAAAGCCAACAACTTCAATAGCCTGGGAATTGTTTTCTGAAATGGTAGCTCTAGTGGACGAAGTTGGATAATAGAATATTTTTGCTGCATATTGGTTGACATAAACTATATTTGTCAAGGTCTTATAGAGTAGAGGAGGAAGGAGAGAGAGAAGAGGGAGAGACTCCGGGAAGAACTGATCACTTTGCAAGCAGACAGGAGCGGGGATGGAGAGATCCCAAATCTGTAGCTCTACACGGTGGGAAATCAACTGCTGTGTAGCCCAAAGGTGAAGGCGTAGTGTCGAGAAAAAGGCCTTGAGGGACAAAGACCCAGGAAAACCTCTCACTTGGTTACAACGAATCCAGGCAAAGTCACACTAAGGACGATGACACTCTTACCTCTTGCCCCAGGTAGCTCCAGTGCGGTCTGTGTCATGTTCAGTGAAAGGTCTGAAAATAAGAAATCAAAGAAATATAGAAATTTGGGAAACTGTTTTGAAAAGAATTCAAAGTGTGGTGACAGACACAAACTGACTGGAAAACATGAATTTCCCCAGTTCTGAGAAAAATTTCCTCTCCACATTTTAATATCTGTCAAACAAAGGATGAGTGTCAGAGTATAATTGGTTTTTATTATTCATTTTTTTTTAATTTTTAGAAAAATCACACACACACAGGAGTACAAATGTTTTGGTCACATGAATTCATGCAATAAAATAATTTTTTCCAGCAGATGACAGGGCAGGATTTCTAGGAAAATTGTATAGAAAATAAAGCAAAATAAGAACAAAAGCAAAACAAAAAAAGGCATAATAACCCTGGAATAAAAACACCCTTGACTGCTCTGACGGTTGTGGAGTGTTTGGTAAAGCAGTCCGTGGGTCTCCAGCATTTCCCAGGCAGGAATCAGCCCGACGCTGTGTGCTTCTCTAGCTCCACTGGTCCCTGACATCTGCACCATGAAGGGCCCAGGGGAAACATGGAAATAAGACCCCTCCACGGGACAGGGAACAGGGGCTCTCCCAGGAAGTTGAACCAGGGCCTCATCAAGCAATTGCTTCCTCGGCCCCGAAGGCATTTGCTGCTGACAGCAGATTTGCTCCAGGCCAGAGAGGCAAAGCCGGCAGTGTGGAGTAGCTTGGACGGGGAGGGTAACATTTCGGGGGTTTCTCTTAATTAAATTCTTCATGGGCCACTATTTTCTCACATTTAGTGTTCTGGAAGAGAAATACCATGCCAATTTTACTGATACTTTTTCTTTGCAGATAATCATGTTTTTGTCTTCTCATACTTTACACAATTTTTATTAGTTCCCTTCTTTTTGAAAAAATCAGAAATTTTAGCAAGCCATGTCAGGGTGTCAATCCCTTTTCATTATTGTTTTTCCTCTTTGAGAACTTTTTTCATGTTGGGAATGTCTTTTCCACGAATCCTGTGACTGCAGCCGCTCGCTGGCCGTCGCCCTCTGGTTAGACACAGCGCACAGCGCATGCGTGCACACACACACACACACACACACACACACACACACACACATGCACACGCTGCTGTTTTTGTTCCCTCCAAGATCTATAGCTTACAGTTCTTTTTTTTTCACTCGGTCTTTAACTGTTAATGCTTTTCCTTTTAAATTGGAGAAAATTTCTTCTAAACAACATATTCAGTTTCCTTCCTGTTCAATATCATCGATTCTAGGTTTTGTAATTTTAATGATCATGTTTTTCATCTGAAAGCAATCTTTCCTCATTTCTGATTGCTCTCATCTGACAGCTACTTTCCTTTCTTTAATCTTCTAAAGAATGCGAAATGGAGGTTTTTGAAAATATTCTTTTTTTTTCCTCAGGGGATTTGTCAAAAATTTGATTCGGTGACATGTAGGCGGACTCACTCCTCACAATGGCGCTTTGTTTTTTTTTTTTTTTTTGCAGTTTCCCCATATTTCTAACTAGTTCTCCGTTGTTATTTTTTATCAGTAATAGGATTTAAGGTTTATTTATTTATTTTTTATTTCCCAACCTTACAAAGGTGCCTGTTTAAAACATGTATTCGTAAAGCTCTCTGGGGCTTTATTTGGCTGGGTTAGGGGTTCAGTTGACCCTGAAGTGGGATTTTTCATCACAGCAACGTCGTGTTACCTTCTGGTTCACAATTTCTGGGGGAGCAGCTGGCAGCAGATCATGGTTGTCCACCCCTGGCCAGGGCGCCATCAATATTTGTTTGCTGGGAGGTGTGTTGTGGATAGGGAGAGTGATGAAACAGAGCTCCCTAGGAGAAAACGGATGCTTGTGTCTGTCTATATAACCAGTTCATTAACATCAGTTTGTGGACTAAAGACCGATTTAAAATCTTCCTGGACAGAGCATATCTCTCTTTCCTAAGCTTCCACAGAGTATCTCCAAACTGTTTTCTCAAGAAAGTATGAGCTTTTGGAAGGCAGAGATTGTATCTCATCTAGTGTCGAGGCAGGAGATTTATGATCGTGTTCTGGTTTTAGGAAGGGCTGTAGGAGTGAGAGAATGAACGAAGATGCAGGCCAAGCAATCAGTGGGCGAGTCCTCCTGTGAACGCCCTGCCGTTCCCGGGTCAGTGTCAGCTCCTGCCCATGTGTCGGGTACTCAGAGAGTTTTAGCTTCCTGGTGGCCCTCCCCTCATTTCCCTTCCCGCCCTCTCCAGAGCAGCTGTCTCTGGTGGGGGTGGTGGGGACTCTCCCCCTAAAACTCACAGCATTTGGATATTTCTCTGAGGCACAGACAGTAATCCCTTTTTTGGGGTAATACAGTTGGTGTTCAGGAAGGTGAATTCACTAGCCACAGTCACACAGCTGGTAACTGTCAGGGCCAGAATTTGATTTGAGGCCAATCTGAGGCCAAGATCTCTTGCCCTCTTGCATTTTATTTTGCTCAAAAACAAACAAATGAACAAACCAGAAAGATTACATTGGACATGGTTTTCATCTGATTTGGAAGAGAATTCCCAGTTCCAAGTTATTCTTTTCTCCTTACCCGATGGGCCCCATACAGAAGACACAGATCACCCAGGTGTGAGTAAATCAAAGGAAGTTTCCACACTGCCTGACGCTGGCCCTCAGACCCCCACTCAGAGGAAGGAAGAAGGGTAATAGTTCTCAGCTCTCCACACAGAGGTTAACGGAGAGTGCCCTGTGGCCTGGTGTCCCTAGCAGTGCCAGGTCTGCCTTGCAGGTCAGCGGTTGGCGGTGGGAAGGGTCCTTGCTTACGTGTTGCCAGGGCTATGACAGATGCCAGGCGACACAGCCCTGACATCACGCTGCTGTAAGAGGATTTACAGGAGACTAAGTGCATGTGGGCCTTTCCCACTCACAGCCACTGACCAGTTCTTTTAATGGATATCACTAAAACGCCGCCATGTCTTTAAAGTCTAAGCATAGCATTTGTTCCTGCTGCACCAGATCCAACTTAGATCATACTGCTTGTGACTCAGCGCCTAGAGACAAACAAACTGAGCAACAATTTGGTTGGTGTTCGAAGGGAAAAGCGCCTCATTTCAAGGTAACATCTGCTTGAAGGGCCTGGTGCCTCAGAGAGCACTTTTCCAGAAGGCCATTAACGATACAAACGGTCTCTGAACTCCAACTTATTTTATGTTCACTTCAGCAAGCCAGTGTCATCAAATTTTTTTTTTTTTTGTCTGTTCAACAACACTGGTCAGGGAGGCAGGTAAACACTAAATTGGCATTATTCAGAGTGAATGGGATCACTCTGAAGAATAAACCCGTACAGTAAAGCCCAGCTGGTACCTTTGTGAATTTTCTTATGATTTTGTGAGGGTTCATTCAAGATAGAGAAAATATATATTTTTTGCATTTTTAAATAGATGCTAGTTTCGTTCCCATCACAGTTTCTTTAACTATGAAGAATGTTTCCTTGTATATCATCCACAGAACAACAAACAAATTAAAACATAAAATCATTCCACTCCAAAAAGGGAAATTTCAAAATACATTTTAGGATCCAGGATCTTTTGCACTGCATGTGAATTAACTATTTTTAGCCTAAAATGAGACTTATATTTAGAAGCTGAAATCAGCTGATATAGCCTTATTTATGGTGTGACCCGACTGAGAGATGGAACCGGCTGTGATCATGGACTCAGACACACAAATTCTAGCTGAGCTTCTAAATACAAGGGATGCCTGGTGACCAAAGGCAACATTTGCTGGAGCTTTCAAGTCTCACAAAAGATTTTCCCTTTTTAACTGTTTTAAATCATGAAAAAAACTTAGATTACATTTTTTAGAAAATGGAAATATCTCTTATAATTCAATAGCTAACTTCCATTTAAAATGATTTTTCATCTTGTCCTGATTACTAATGGGAGCCTAGAAGTTATACTGAAAACTTCATTAAGTTCCTCATTCACATCACATCAAAAGTTGCCTTAATAGACTTTCATATATATTTTGAAAACTTAGAATAAGTTTATCAGAAAGTCTTCTGGAAAAATTGTTGATATGATTTTATTTCTTTGGGAAAGATAATGTATCAATTGATCTAAATATGATAAAATCAACTGATTTTCTTTTGGTAGAGTAATGGTCCATTCTCTTATTTTTATTTTATTCTTATTTGCAGGGGAGCTTAGATACTTCCACAGTCATGAGAATTCAGAATTAGTCATTTGAATGGGAGGACATAATCTCAAATTCCCTTTTGAAGCCAGTCAGTATTAACCTAGTGTAAGTCAATCCTGACTAAAGATAATCAACCTAATGACATTAACTAATGACATTTTGTGTAACTGGATTTTGCCTTCTTTCCCTGTGAAAACGATATACACTGTATGGAGCAGTGAAATAAGGAGACTGAGAATCTAAACACGTAGGAGAAATAGTAAATAGTAAATAGTAAATAGGTAAGAATTAATTGATAATAAAACCATAAGCTTACTTCTTTTCTCTTGGCATCTTTGATTAGCTTATAGAATTGACTACCTTTACAACTTAGAGTAACAGGAAAACTACCTCTTCATTTTATCAGAGAAGACTATTTCTAGTTAATTACAAACTATGGATCTTTAATTTTTTGAAAAATATCTAATTTTAAAGTATCATTTTCAATACTTTTTTCTTGGACTTCATTTTCCTACGTATGTATTTCTCCGGCTTAAGTATGACGTTTATTATTTTATGTCTATAGTTTGGAGGGTCCTGGATTTAACACAATCAATGTGTAAATCATTGTTCTGCCATTTACAATTGAGTGAAATGGGAATAATAATGCCTACCTCAAGAAATTGCTGAAAGGATTACTGGTGTGGTGTGTAGGCAATCGCTAGCACACACAATGTCTAATAGACACTATCTTTCATAAATATGTGTTAAATTGGAAAATCTCATTATGCAATCTTTGAACATTTATCTTCATAAAGGATATGAACCAAGATCTCATAATTAAGTGCTACAGACAGGACATGAGCCAAGGCACCATTGTCTCCCAGCTACATTTACAGGCCCAAAGATATGAAGCTAAAAAAAAATTAAGAAAAATAAAATACACATAATACACACATGGATTTTTATTCCTTACTCCCTAAAACGTATTTCCATTTGGTCACACATGCATCCTTTTCCATGTTTCTCTGTAGAGGGTCATTGTCTGCTATTCACTGTGGGTATGGCTGATGGACTATGAATTAAAAATTCCCATCTCCTGCAAACCAGCTGCAAAGGCAGAGAATGACAATGCCACACTGAGAAGACAGGTGTCTCATGAGAACCAGCGTGCCACGCAGGGTGGTATCCACTGATGCTAGTCCTAAGCTTATCTATCTACTCCCACGTGCCATCTATTCTCACGGGAACTTAACAATCAGGGATGTGCTGGCTCATTCATTGCCTCTTTGATAGGAGATAACATGGCACAGGGAACAGTCTCATGAGTATGCTCCATACTGTGCCTTTTTCCGCCCAACAGTTTGTTTTATCCTTAACGAAAGCAGGAAAATGTGGCAGGAAAAATCGTGACTCAGGACCCTTTCTTCCAGCTCTAATTCTGCCTCAAATTCTCAAGATACAAGCTCTGAATTGATTTTATGTGTCAACTGAACTGAATCACAGGATGCCGAAATATTTGGTCAAACATTATTCTGGGCATGTTTATGAGGGTGTTTGTGGATGTGATTAACACTTGAATCAGTAGACGGACAGAAACAGATTGCTCTCCCCAGTGTGGGTGTACATCAGTCAGTCAATCGAAGACCTGAATAGAACAAAAATTTCAGAGTAAGAGAAATCACTCTCTCCGCCTGACTGCTTGAGCTGGGACACTGTTCTTCTGCTGCCCTCAGACTAGAAATTGTAGCATTGGTGCTCCTGATTCTCAGGCCTTTGGACTCAGACTAGAAGTATACCACTGCCCTTTTGGGGTTTCCAGCTTGCAGAGAGACAGAAGATCATGGAACTTCTCAGCACCTATAGACATGTGAGCCAATTCTTTATAATACAACTCCTTTATATATTATACCGATAGATAGACATATATAATATCTATCCAGCATTGATATCTATATGATATATATTTACATCTATGTATCTACCTATTAATATATCTCCTATTGGTTTTGTTTTCTGGAGAATGCTGGCTAGCATGTGTGTGTGTATGTGTGTGTATGTACACAGTCATGGGTCACTTAATGACGGGGATATGATCTGATAAATGTGTTGTTAGGCAATTTCATCATCATCCGAACATCACAGAGTGCACTTACACAATCCTAGATAGTAGAGTCTACCACCCACCTAGACTGCATGGTGCAGCCTATTGCTCCAGGCTACGCACCTGTACAGGGTGGTCATGCACTGAATACTGTAGGCAATTGTAACACATGGTAAGTACTGGTGTATCTAAGCATAGAGGAGGTACAGTGCAAATACAATACAAAAGATAAAAAATGGGGCACTTACCATGAATGGAGCTTGCAGGACTGGGAGTTGCTCTGGGTGAGTCTGTGAGTGAGTGGTGAGTGAATGTGAAGTTCTAGGACATTACTGTACATTGCTGTAGACTTTATGAACTGTACACTTAGGCTACACTAAATTTATTTTTAAAGTATTTCTTTCTTTAATAATTGATTAACCTTACTATAACATTCTTACTTTACAGACTTTAACTTTTTTTAACTTTTTTATTCTTTTGTAATAACACTTAGTTTAAAACACAAACACATTGTGCATCTGTACAAAACTCTTTTCATTCTTTATATTCTCATTCTATAAGCTATTTTTCTATTTTTATTTTTTAATTTTTTTTTTTTACTTTTTTAACTGTTTCGTTAAACCTGAGACACACACACATTAGCCTGCCTCTATGCAAGGTCAGAATCACCAGCATCACTGTCCTCCACCTCCACATCTTGTCCCACTGGAGGGTCTGCGGGGGCAAGTACACCCATGGAGCTGTCCCCTCCTGCCATGGCAATGCCTTTTCTGGAATACTTCCTAAGGGACTTGCCTGAGACTGTTTACAGTGAACTTTCTTTTTTTATAAGTAAAAGGCGTACACTCCAAAATAAGAATTAAAAGGTATAGTATAGTAAATACATTAACCAGTGACAGTGGTTTATTATCACTCTCGGGTATCACGTACTGTACGTAATTGTGCTATGCGTTTACTCAGTCAGCAGCGCAGCAGGTGTGTTTACACCAGCATCGACACAAACACCGGAGTAATGCACTACAATGACCTTGCAGTGGCCATGGCATCTCCCGGAGACACCAATTTTTCAGCTCCATTATAATCTTAAAGGCCCACTGTGGTACACACTGTCCAGCGCATGAGTGTACACGGCACACTGCTTCCAAAACGTACTCTAGACTCTTCCGCTTCTCCCCCGCCACCGTCTGCTTTGTCTCAGCAGTTCGCTCCTACCTTCATTCACCTGGATCACAGCTGGTTCATTTATTTCCCTCTTGACTCTCCATTCTCTGTATTATTTATCACAACAATAGCCTATGTTATCACTTATAAGTGAAAAGCAATTCACAACTTTTTCACATTAAAAACCGTCACTTTTAGCATAAAACCCGCCTCCTCGCCATGCCTACCCAGTTTCTGCACACGCTGCCCCGAACGCTGCTCCACCTTCACTCCACACCGCGCTGACCGCTGCGTCTGAGTGCACGCGTGTGTCTGCATTTCTGCTCCGGGGCTCACCCGGGACGGTGTTCCCAGCCCAAGCCACCTTTGCCACGACTCTCCCACCACAGCTTGCTTCTCAGCATTCGGACCCTGGAGACCACTTTCCACAGTCTCAGCCAGCTGTTCTATTTCTCTTATTCACTCCACGGTATTCCCTGCTCAGCGCATGTCATTGTGTCCTAGTTTTTTTTTTTTTTTAATCCGTGAATGAATTATTTGATGTATTAATTAATTTGCTTCCTTTCTGTCTGGCCGCTGATGATATATATTCCCTGAGAATATGAACCACTCACTCAACACTATTTCTCTGGTGCTAAACACAGAAGAGTGCCTAAAACAGAGAAATCATCCAAAAATATCTGTTGAATTAAGCAATGCGAGACATTTACTTGAACAGCATGCATCAAGGCAATTCAATAAAAATACATGATTTACATATTAAATCTACCTTAATTCTTTACTCCTTAGTACACTACAATTAAAATAATTTCTGTAATGAACCTGATCACAAACACATTTGCAAATGTAAGGAATGTAATTTACTAATAACAGTACTGCATTGTGTGGCGGTTTTAAATGCTTTAAAATCTTGTTTTGTCAGCTTGGGCTGCTATACCAAATTTTCATACACTGGGTGGCTTATAAACAACAGAAATTTATTTCTCACAGTTCTAGAGGCTGGGCGTGAACGTCAAGGCTTCGTCAGGTAGATCTGGTGTCTGGTGAGTGCCCACTTCCTGTTTCACATACGGTGTCTTTTGACAGTGTACTCAGATAGCAGAAGGGGCAAGGGAGCTCTCTGGGGCTTCTGTTATAAGGGCACTAATCCTACTCACAAGAGCTGCACCCTCATAAACTGATCACCTCCAAATACCATCACATTAGGGGTTAGGTTTCATCATTGACATTTTGGGGAGATATAAACATTCAATCTGTAGCAGATCTTTTACTACCGTCAACAAAATGACACAATTCTCGTGAGGATCTCACAGCCCTCTGGAACATATCTATGGGTTTCCATTTTTTAATGCACCAGACAAGTGCTATGTCAGTCATCTCTGGGTGTGTGAATTTGACTGAGTTTCTGGATGTAGCAATTTGAGATTAGTGGTCACTCAGGGAACTCCTGATTTCTTCCCTGAGAGGCCTGGATTGAGCAGAAGCTATTTTCTCTTCCAATATCTAAATGGAACCGTCTGAGTGCAAAGTCGCTCCTCTGAAGAGTTTGATAGAAGAGTTTGGTGCAGTCAATAATTTGACTAATTGTCACTCCTGGGGTCGAGGACTGCTGACTCATAAGTATTCCTGATTCATGTGCCAGTAAGTTCCTTTCAGATAAAAACAGACAAATGAGTCAATGTTTTTGTTCTGTTGTTTTTATTTCATTCTGTTGCCCTGAAATAATTCACTACTCTATTAGATGTTATTGCTTAAAGAAAGCTATATTTCCGTACTAAATGAAAAAAGCTGCGTATCCTCACTATTGATAAAATAGCATTAAATTGGTTGAAATGCAAGGACCATACAGTGCCTTTGGTGAAGCTGGCACCCTCACGGGAACTGAAACTTGATGAGTTGAACTCCAGGGCTTTGGTGTTACTGTTGCCTGATGCTCAGTGTAGGTACACGTCACAAGTAAAAGGCTAACAGCATCGGCAACACCTGATTTTCAATTTTATTGCTCCTTAGCTACGATCATTTACAAAATGAGGTTTTCATAAGAGGAAAGGAAATTACAAATAACCTGCAAAATTAAGGCCCCAGACTCTCACAGTGAGCAAGTCCTTGACATCATTCTGTCCCACCATTTTCTTATGCTGGTCCTTAAGAAGTTATAGCTAAATTTTTAATATTTAACATATGAAAGAATGATAAAGCTATCAGGCATCTGTGGGGTTTTATTTTTTTTAACACTTGTTATTACTTTATCTTAGAGACAAACTCATGAAATGATATTTTGTTAACATGAACTCCCTGCTTGAGTTTGCACTTGTTAAATTTTAACTGAGGTTTAGTCCATAGAAAGAGCTAAAAGGAGAAATCTCTCACAGAATGGCTGCCAGGTTATAACAAAAGCCACCCTGCTGGTTGTAGCTCTAATAATAAACTCTCTTTTATATGGGCCTTTCAAAGTTACAGGGTCACAAAGTGCCTTGAAATAAATTTCAAAGGGAACAGCAAATTCTGGAATCACACCCAAACTCTTTATGTTCATGACTGTAACAGAGTTAATAAATTGTGGGTATAAATGAATAACTGCAGTGTCCTGCTTGGAAACCCAGTGGTGAGTACGTTCATCAGATAAAAATGACCAGGTGTTGACGGGCAATAGAAAGGAATTATGAGCGGCAGGGGTTTGGTATCTATACCTCAGGAATTTAACTCATGTCTTCGGAAGCAGGCTAGGGCTGTGGGAGCGGGAGCCTGGGAGATGGATGCGCCTTGCGGACTATTACTGCGTAGCTGGGAGTAGGGAAGCAGGAGGCTGAGCTGATTAGCATATTCATGAGTTTGTCAACAGTAATTGGCCAAATCCGTGTTAAAACAGAAACTGCAAGGGTCTTGACTATTCATTTTTTGGGATTATCTCCTATGCAAGGCCTCAGGGAGCCCAGCCATTCCCTACCTCACATAAAGATGATTAATTTTCATTCTTTCCTTTTTTCTTCCTCCCGTCAATATTGAGAGAGAACAAAGAATCGAATGGAAGATTTAGTACAATTTGGGGCCAGGACGGAGACTCTGTGGTCTCAGTTCTCCTCCATGTGGAAGGGGACTGCTGGCGTTTGAGAACTTTGTGAAGGGGAGTCGGGTGGAACCTCTGCCACATATTAGGATCTGGTTCTCATAAAAGGGAAACATTTTCTCCTCTCTTCTAAACTCCCAAAGCATCAGCCTCTCTGACTCTTAACATTTTCTACATTGTGTTGCACTCTACATAAATGTCATTTTAGCTACATATTCCCTCCCATGCTCACCTCTAAGCACCCTTAACAGGGTTCTTTATACTAATTTCTTTTGATATCATTCACTAATAATTTTGTTCATGGTATAGTATCATAAGTATATCTTTTTTTCCTGTATTATTTATCTCCAAAGTAAGAAATCCCAAAGTATGTTTTGTTAGTTTCTTCATTTATTAAATTTTATTAGTTAGAAAAGCCTTTCTTATGTCTAAAGGACTGCACTTTCACTTACTAAAATTTATATTTGTTCTAGTTGGGTTAATTCTTCATGGTAAGGAAGAATTCTTCTCTGCCTTCTGCTAAATTACAAATCACATATTCGAAGTCCATGTATTGGCATTTACAAAGTTGCTTTCATTGCTAGCTCACTATAAAATCTATTTTAGATAAAGTTTAACTTCTTAAGGCAACTTGGAATTATGTTAATAGATCATATTTCTGATTGCTTCATTAAGTAACTATTGATTTACAATTAGGGGCAATTTCCTGCTTTACCATAGATTCTCTTGATTGAAAGAAAGATTATTAATCACCTAAATTAATACTTTCATTTAATGCTAAAAATGTTGCCAATATTTTGCCAAATTGTAGCCTGTAACATTTAATACTTCCAGTGACTGGAGGCCAAAATCATACTGTTCCATCTTTGGGCAACTTTTCTGATATAAAATTCTTCCTGAACTAAAACAAATATTCCTTTAATTTCCCTTCAGTGCCTTTTATCACAGACCTTAGTGGATAAAAAAAAGGAAATATTTATATGGCAATCAAAATTATTTAAAAATATTTCCACTCTCCCATTGAGTTTTCTTCACTCAGTGATTTGAAGACGGTTCACTAGTGTAAACACTGCCTCCCAATTTGTTTTTTTTACTGAGTGTACCCCACAACTAGGCCAAATAATGCAAGGAATAGGACAGAGTGATTGTTTTCTGTACAGCTGAGGTTCACAGTAAGACTTTTTTAAATTGCATAACTCTGTTGAAAAATATAGAGCTTGCAATGGAAAATCTTTTCTTTTTTAATTTATGCATTTATTCATTCCTTGTAATACTGCCATATGGGAGCCCCATGTATGATTCTCTGGTGAATTAGTTCAACATAGACCTTGCTCTGATAGAATTTAATATCTAGTGGTAAAAAGTCAATTAACTAAGTAGTATGTAGGTGCACGAAAAATAAGACAATCGGAGCAGCAAGGAGAGGCTGGGAGCACAAAGAGGTGCTTATCCCAATGTGGGGCCGGTTGTGCTGCCTTGGAGAGGGATTGGAGGTAGACACCAGTTAGCAGTTTTTAGCAATGGAAATGGTGGTCTCCTGCAGAGGTTAGTGGTAGTTAGGACAGAAAGAAGTGAGATCATAAAATAAATCTTTAGAAGGTAGATTTAGCAGGACTTAGTGACTGATTAGATGTGGAGCAGTGAAGGACAGGGGAAATCTCAGATGTCAAATTCCTGGCTTGGGCACCTGACAAGACGGTGAGGCCATCCATGGAAATTGGGAAAGAAAGTAGAGGAGCAGACTTGGGAACAGAGATGATTTCAGCTTTGGATAGTTCTTGAGATGATACATGGAGAAAGAGAATGATAGCAGAAGAGGCCTCAGACACAGACTCAGCCACCATAGAAAGGATGATCCCCACGATGAACATTTAATAATCGCAACACTTTTGCCAGAAATGGAAGAGGAACAATCTAATATCAAGGAACCCAAGAGAGGAGGCATTTTATACAGAAGGGAAGAGTCAACAGTGTTGGTGTCAGAAAGTACAAAAAGTTCATAAAAATCAAAGCCTTATGAAATCCATTTAGTTCGACGACAAGAAAGCCATTAATAACAGAATAATTTTGGTGAAATGGTGGAGGAAGAAGCCAGAATATTGTATAGTCAAGGGTTGGGGAGAAGTAAGGAAGAAGAGAAAGTGACTTTGGCTGATGAGAGGGAACAGAGAGACATGGGAGGGGAAAGGTATATTTAAGATGAAGAGATTGAGATATGTGAAAATACTGATGAAAGGGGCCTGGCAAAAAGGAGACACAAACAGCCCGCCAGAGAATGGGAAGTCAGTAGAATTCTCCTAAGGTGAATCCCCTCCAGAGAGTTTCTTTTTTTTTTTTTTGAATTTTAAAGTTTTATTTAATTTACATATCATAAAATTACCTGACCGTAAGTAATATCTAGTGGTAAATGGTACACTTACCTGACCGTAAGTGTACCATTTAATTACAGTACATTTAGAGAGTTGTGCAACTACCTCTAAAACCCGGTTTTGGAGCATTGTCATAATCCCCAAATGCTTTCTCATGCTGGTTTGCAGTTATTCCTTGCACCAATTCCCAGCAACCACAAACTGCTTTACTCTCTTAAAAAATGTGCTGGTACAAGACAATTTATATAAATGGGATCATATATGTACTGTTTGCATCTGGGTTCTTTCACTTAGCACAATGTGTTTGTAGATTCATCCATGTTCTAGTATGGATTCTTTTAATTGCTGAATTGTATTCAGTTTAATGGATGCACTACATTTTTGTTTATCTCTTCAATTGTTGATGGATATTTGGATTGTTTCCAGTTTAGGTTATCATTAATTAATGATGCTGTCAACGCTTACATTTATATCTTCATGGAGACATGTTTTCATTTCCTTTGGATGCATTCCTGGAGTAGAATTGCTAGGTTATATGGTAAGTTTAGATTTCTCTCTTTAGGGAAATGCCAAACTGTTTTGAAAGGATATGTAGGTAAAATGGCTGTACCATTTTGTATGCCCATCATCAATATGCAAATGTTCTTATTCCTGTGCATCTTTGTCAACAATTGGTATTGTCTTTTAAAATTATATCTATTTTAGTGGATATTCAATGTTATGTCATCTTACTTCACTTCGCACTTTTCCTAGTGGCTAATGATCTTAAGCATCTATGTGCTTACTGCCATTTATAGATCTCCTGTGATGAAATGTCTGTTCAAATATTTTGCCCATCTTTAATTGAGTTGTTTGTTTTGCTATTGTTGAAAAATAAGACTTCTTTACCAACCCTCTATTGCATGTATGATTTCAAATGTTTTCATCTAGTTTGTGACTTGTCTTTTCATTTTTATTAATGGTGTCTTTTGAAACATAAAGTTTTAAGTTTTTTGGTGAATTAAATTTACCTGTATGTTCTTCTATTGGATAGTGCTTTTGGCGTCATAGCTAAAAATTTTATACCCAAATCAAGGTCGTGAAGATTTTTCCTGTTTTATTCTAAAAGTTTTATAACTTTGGCATTTACATTTATTTTTATGATCAATATTGAGCTAATTTTTGTGTATCATGTGAGGTAGAGATCTAAGCTTATTATTTTGCTTGTGGATAACCAATTGTTCTGGCACCATTTATTTTTAAAAAACTATCTTTTATCCATTGAATTGCTTTGGAATCTTTGTCAAAAATCAAATGGCCATACATGTTCCTCCTTATAGTTTGACAATTTTTAAAAACTAAGCACAGCATTTAATATTGATTATTGCTAAGTGTTATACAAATTGAATTAACTATTTAAGAATTAAAAGTTTAGCAGATTGGAAATGAAGTTTTTTGAAAATATTGAAATAAAATATTAATATATCTGAAGAAATCATGTATCATTAAAATGAAATGAATAATGTGTAAGAGAGATTTTGAAGTACATAGAAAAGCTTTCAAATGACTACATTATCCATAGGTATTGGTATACCACCAAAGTAAGTATAAATTTGATATATGTCCTTATTCAGACAAAAACCTAGGCACTCAGGATAGGTGAACAGAATATGGCCCTGAAATACAGTAAGCTGCACAGAGACAGTAAGGCAGTCAAGACTGGAGTGTGTTTAGTTAGGAACCATACCGGGGGCAGGTGCATGGTATCTGCTCAGTACTTACCTGATGGGAGAAGAAGGAGGTGATTGGTCATGGAGCCATGCATCAGAGCCAAGAGAGCAAAGCACAGCCCAGTGATAATGGAGAAGGAAAATGATGAAAGGGTCAGTTGGAACAAAAGCTCAGTATTAAGGACCAAAGCTAAACAGTTCTTCTCACTTGGGTCTCCCTGTATTTTAAGATCAAAGGAAGTGAATGTAGTTTTTGCCTATATATCCTGTTAAATATTTTGCTGTAGTCTGACCCTGAAATAGGACATAGAAACAGTTTTATTCTTGAGTGCTTACCATATGTTGGTACTGCTTTGGGTGTTTTCATGCAGATTTCCTTTGTTTTTAGACACCATATGAAATATAGTTCTGAAAAAGGCAAAAGAAAAGAAAATTGCTCAAGGCAAAAGACGTGAGTCCAAATTTAAGAACAGGCCTCTTTCCTCTTGTCTATTGCAGCCTTAAAACTATAAAAAAATATGGTAAGATATTTTTTTTGTCCTGTCCTCTAACTTTCAAGGTTTGCACATCTAGCCCCCATGAGATTAAAGAAATTACCCATCAAAATGCGACAGACAGTTCATCCCAGCTCTAGTTCACACTGCTTTGATGATAAAAGATCATCAAAATGTATGCAGCCTCCAGGTCCCCATAAATTTCTGCTGAATGTGGATTATTAGGAAAAAGTTGCAAGGTTGCTCTGGGCTAAAATGTTTTACTTTTGTTTTATCTTTGTCACTTCAAGTTTAATCTAAAGAAATTAGGCTCCTGATCCCACAGGTTGAGCTCTTAACTACGTCGATCTCTGAGGACAATGAGAAGATTAAAGATGACTCCTTGAGGTTCTTACCATCAAATTCATCAAAATTTATAGCATCTTATGTACTGAGAACTGTGGTAAATATTTAATAAAATTGACTGTTAATTTTCACTAGTAATGTATCACCATAACCATCATTTAGAGCATGTGGTCTCAGACTGTTGTGTGCATAAAAATCAAACTGGGAAATTTAAAAATGCACTCTCTGGGTGAATTTAATAATGAATGATTCTGATTTAGTATGTCAGGTATGGGGCCTCATATGATCATAAAAGATAAATGAGCAATCAAACAAACCCCTCTTGATGATTTAATGCAGGTAGTCACAAATGAAATTTTGAAATTTTTCTCAGTGCTTCATATTTCTTTTATGTGTAGGTGAAGGAAGACACTAAGAGTTGATTCAAAAATTTATGTATCCTGGTTCTGGTTACATTTATCACAATTAATATTAATGAAAATACAGAAAAGTAGTTGATGATATCCACAGCGAAGATTGGGGGAAGACAGGTAAGATCAGACAGCCACTTAGCAAATGGGGCAGCGGAGGAGCAGTGGGTAGAAATGTATCTAAGCTTGCTACTTACTGGGGAGGAAAGAGTTAAAGCAGCCAGCTTGCCATTGTTAACTGAAAGCTCAGCACTTGCCCTGGAGGTCCTATCGGAAGAATAAGAACAAGTGGTTTGAGGAGAAGGAAAGACAAGTTTATTACTTTGTCAGCAAAGGAGGAAAATGGCAGACTCTTGTCTCAAAAAAATGCTACCATCCTAATAATAAGCAGGAATACAGAGCTTTTAAAGTGTGAGTTCTCCGTTCTAGGCTACTTCATTAATGATTCTAGTTGTCCCATCTCTGCTGAAGACAAAGCCCATGATTTCTGCCCATGTGAGTCCACCTGGGGGGCTGGTGCTGGCTTAAGATGGCTGAGCTATCTCCTATAACACAAAGAACAAAAGACCTTCTCCCTGCTCCAGGAGTGCAGACCAGGATGCAGTTCCTAAAAAGAGTGGGGGAAGTTTTAAAGACACAGAAAATACTTTTCGCTGTTTTTTCAGACCATTCTCTCTGTTACATATTCCCCACTG
>CAUYSK010053114.1:0-19457 GCA_963575035.1 Avahi laniger
AGACCCCCATTCCAGGGAGGGGCCAGAAGGAAGAGATGCAGTTCAGAGAGGCCCTGCTGGGTTTCCCCACTCAGTCTGCTAGCAGTAGGTCATACCCTTCTTGTCCAACCATATTTCTACATGGCTGTCCATCTTTGTTGGATCTCAGCATAGAAATAGACAATTTCCCTATATCAGTGAGTCTTTATCTGAAGGCTCCCATGGTGTATACATGTTAAATAAATGTGTCTTCCCTTTCTCCAACTAATCTGCCTCTTGTGAGTCGATTTTTCAGGGAACCCTCCATGGCCCCTCCAACAACCCCTGCGATGGCCACACACCGGTAACTGGTAGGCTGCAGGCAAACCAGCCTACTTTGGTAAGTTTGAATTTTCAAAGGAATGGAGTCAATGTTTAAGATGTCAGAAGATTTTTCTGTAAAATTCAAGCTTTTGTTAAGGCTACGAGACGATCTGGCAGCCCTGGGTCTGCCTTTCTGCACAGAGTAAGGGGTTGGAAACCAACTGAGACCATTCGGATGGGCGTCTGCCTTTTCACCGGCCACACTCCCACTGGGCTCTGAGCCCAAGGGTGAGGGGTTATTTACTCACTGGACTTTCACAGTTTTGTTTTTCCAAAATAGGAATGTCTCTAAATGTATGTCTTTCTTTAAAATGGGAAAAGGCCATTTGAGTCTGCAGATGGGCAATTTGTTTTTTTTTCAGGGGCGAAGACGAGTATTACGAACCAATTGCCAGTTGTGGAGGTAAGGGCTTCACAGGCCCAACTAGCCACATCCCACTCCACAGAGGAAGCAGCAAAATGAGAAAGTCCTGGGGAACTCCTCGAGGTCCTCAGAGAAGCGTGGTCCGTGGGCCTCAAACGCCAGCTCTTTCCACTGCACCTGGGTTGGCTTGACTTTGACCTTCCTGGGTGTCGGATTTCATGCTGTGGGTGTGCTGAGTCTCTTGTCACCCAATTTGGGTGTGGGACAGGGATGGCGGTGGGGGAGGGAGAAGGCAGGGCATGCCCTGGGAAGTGCGACTTTATTATTACCAAGAAAATGTAAAGCCCAGGACTCCCGTGTCTGCCTCCCGAGTTAAACCCGCCCACCCACTCCAGGACAAAGGGGCCACAGCTATGGCGGCGAGGGGGTGGGGTGTAAGTCCACCCTGCCCTTGAGTTTGATGGGTGGGCCAATGTCACGCTGGGACCTCGGGATAAGAAGGCCACGACTTGGAAGGTGATGCGAGTCTTTTCACAGCTTTCTTCCCGTACAGAGCCCCGAACTGCCAACAAACTAGAGTTCTGAACAAGCACTGGGTTTGGGAGCAGCTTCATGTCCGATGGCTCTGGCTGAGCTGTTGCTATGTGACTGCTGCCCAGGCGTTTGCGGCTTTATGATTCAGCGTCCAGAATCTGGCCAAGGCTGCCCGGGTTCAAATCTTGGCTCTATACTTACCAGCTGCGCGGGCCTTGCACCTGATTCTTGGTTAACTCCCTCCACCTGGCAGGGGATAAATGGAGTGACGGACGCGCAGGGAGCATGGAGCGCCAGCCTGGCGCACAGTAAATGCTGCGTAAACCTTAGGTCTGCTCAGGGCTCTGCCCCTTTCCAGATGATTCAGCAGATTTTTGCAGGGGCCTCTGTTTTCTTTACCGCCGCCTGCCCACTGGCTCCTTCGGCCGGCGTATGCAAGCCCCCGGGGGAACAGGGGCATCACGTACAGGACTAGTGCTTTGGGGTTCACCTGTCTCCTCAGCCTTCCTGATGGTCGTGAATTTTTAGGTGTTAATTTGCTTGAACCAGGCCCCACCTGGACCAGAACGCTGGGTGTGGCCACGCCGCGCATGCCAGCTCTGCCCACTAGGTGGCGCTGGGCCTTCATCGGGGGTACTTGGCCCAGGACTGGGAAAAAAGTACCAGGGCACTAGGGAGGTGCCTCCTGGGATGCTCCTTGGCAGTGCCCTGTGCTGGTCCAGGCTCTGGTCACTCTGCGTCATTCCTGTACGATTTTATTAGCTCCTCCTGGGTCTTCCTGCTCTCTCAGCCTTGCATCTTCATGAGCCTTCCTGCTCCTCTGTGACTGACTCGCCCTCAGAGCCTCTAGGGCCACCTCCCTTGCCCCCAACCTCACTGCTCCCTGCACTCACGCTTCCTTCCTCCTCTGTGCCTTTGTTTCTGCAGTTCTGGTCCCATCACCTCTGCATGTTCAAATCTTATCCTCCCTACCTTTCTCCCCCGGGTCACCTGGAAGTGATCGCTTCCTCTTCTGAACCTCACTGTACCCCTCCTGTGGCTCTGGCCCTTCCCTTTATTCATTCATCCCAGTGTTCACTGAGCACCTACTATGAGCGGTGAGGCGCTGGGCATAGGACCGTGGTCGATACCAACATCTCAGCCCTCCTGGAGCTAACGTGCCGCTGCTGAGATGGGCCTAAAAGGAAAGAGGAGTGAAAATAAAACCACGGACTGCGGTAAGTGCGGTGCACGGAATGGATGGGTGCGTGGAGAGTGTAATCGGGGCTGTGGGCTGGGGAAGCTTCTCTGAGCAAGGTGACATTGAAGCTGAGCCTCAAGGCTGAGGAAGAGCCCACTGTGCGAAGGGTGGGGTAGGAGCGCGCAGTTCCTGGGAGAGGGAATGGCACGAGTGGGCCGAAGGCGGGTGCCGGGAGAAGAATGAAGCCGAGAGGGGCGCCAGGGCACCAGGCAGGGAAGCCATGGAAGGAAAGTCATCGAGGTTTAAGCTTTCTAAGGAGTTTTTTTGCTGATCTGTGTACAGCAGCCTGAGGGGAAGGGGAAGAAAGGAAATCACAGTTCAGAAAGAGACGCTTGGGCGGGGAGAGGGAGACGTGGGCGGATCCGGGTATTCTGACTGGCAGGTCTTCTCCATACACGCGAATGAGGTGGACTGTCGAGGTGAACGCCAATGGCTTGGGGCGGGTGGGGGCCGCGGCCTCCTGGAGCGCTGGGGGGCAGGGGCCACGTGCGGTCTACAGGCAGAGTGATGCGATTGAGCGGCCGGCTCTAGTGTAGACACAGGAGGGCGGTGTGAGACGGCCGCGTGCCGCCTGCTGTTGTAGGAGCGCGTAGGAATGCTGGTGGTCGTTGCTTTCTCCTCTGCTCTCCGCTGCACTGTGTCCCGGGACTCGACCCACGTGGTCCTCACAGCTGTCGCCTAGGCAGCGAGCTCAGGCGCCCCCTGGCTTCCTGGGTGCCCCGGATGCCTCTTCCCCTCTGAGAAGTGGACTGCGGCCGATTTCACGTCGTGCAGTACACAGCCTTACTTGCCTGCGCAGGGGAGAGTGGGCGCCTCCCATGCCACCCAGAAATGCTTCCTAGATGCCCAAATCACCACATCAGAGCTTCATTTCTAGTAAAGTCATTGCCAGCTCTAAACTGACGTTCTCCTGATAAGGCTACCACATTAAGTCGTGTTATTCATCTACAGTGTACATTTTGCACGTTGGTGGGAATGAGACCAACAGAGCAAGCTGGGGAAGGGCGGGAGGGAGAACGTGTAACTTCGCGCCTGGGATCTGTGGGAAGGGGGCAAACGCGAGGAGGGGAAAGGGGAGGGACGCTGGGGCTGGGGGCAAGTGTCCTGCACTGCATGTTTTGCCCTGGGCTGGCACCCGGTTGGGGGGGAACTTGAACTCTCCCCTCTGCAAAGGGAGAGGAGCTGAAGCTGAAGGCTCCACGCGGAGCCCGTGGAGATGAGCAACTATGTCCACGAGAGGGCGCCCGCACCCTGCAATGCAACCTGGAGTGGCTGGTGCTGGCTCCAAAGGCAGCTAAGAGTGGGAGAGCTTTGGGGGTGTCTCAGGAACCTCAGTAGTAACATATGCCTGCAACCTCCTGCCTTGTACCCCCTGGACCCCCTTCTGCCCTCTACTGCTCCTATGTGGCTCCTGTTTCCTTGGGCATCTTACAGAACAGCTCAGACCCCACATTGCCAGCACGAGTCCTGAGTGGGGAGTGAACCTCTGGCTAGGGTCGGGGGGCTTTGGGCATCTCTGATGTACACCAGAGGGACCCCCCAAGCTGGTCCCAATGTGTGTAGCCAGGTCTGCCTGCCCAGGAGCCTGAGGGTCACTATGGCCTCCCCACTGGAGAGGGAGTTTCCCCGGGGAAGAGAACTTGTCTTTGCATATTTCTTCCTTTCCCTGTCCCCCCAGGCCTAGCTGGATCCTGTGCTCGGTAGGAGCTCCCCAAATCCACTGGGCCTTTGTGCCTGCTGGGTGTCGGCTCTGTCCAACTGCTGGCCAGCATGGCGGGGGGGGGCACCTTGGGGACATCGAAGCTCAGCTGGTGCGCAGAAGGCATCCAGAAATGGGACTGGAAGGCTGGGGTGCAGGGTGGGGGGAAGGGAGAGGGAGGAGGAGGAGGAAGGGTGAACAGCAGGTAGTTCCTGGCAGCATGGGGGAGGATTCAGACAGGCAGAGAGGAGTCGCGTTAGAGAAGGGTTTGGCCTGCTCGTCACCTGGGCTGCACTGTTCCAGAACCAGGAAACCACCCACGTGGCCAGCTCTACTCCTGGCTTCTAAAGCCCTCTCCTCTAGGCTGTGCTGGGCCAGGGAACCAGGGGGGAATGTTTCCTGTATCCCGTCCTGACTTTTAGCTGTGGTGTCACCTGCCAAGCTCTCTGGAGGAGCCGGGGACTAGTGACTGTCAAATCCCCCAACGGCTGTGACCCTCTGTCCACAGCCTTGGGCCAGGCCTTTCCTCTGGGTCCTGGGCCAAGGACCAGAGTTGCTGGGGCCTTTGTGTCCCACGGGCTCCATGAAGGTCTTGACAGCCGCAGGTGCAGGTGTCAGGTTCTGCAGAGGATGCTGTTGGTGTGATTGTCACTGCAAAGTCACTGAACGTTGCTCACCTGGCTATGGGGCTGCCCAAAGTTCGCGTGTGGGTTTTTAGCTTTACTAACATGGGTTCTAGGCATGCGGGATAGCTTGCAAAACATTCTCTCCTCCCAGCCGCTAAAGCTGCTATTCCTGCAGCCAGAGGACACTGCTTACTTGCTGGTCTCCGGTAGCCAGTTCTCTGGTTTGAAGATGACATTGGGTTAGTTGCGTCATGGGCTTGTATGATACGTTAATATATTTGTTCCTAAATGCCACTGGTGGGTGATTTCTATCATACCGAGGGCCTTCGTGATGAGAGCTGTCCAGAGCCCGGGACTTCGTACAGTGTCAGTGTGGGACTTGGCAGGATCCCATAGACAGGCAGGACTGGTGGCTGGGTGTGGGCGCCTCTGAAGCGCAGGAGGTGGGGGCTGCTTTGGGCTGGTGTTTGGGGGGGTCCCGTCAGTGTTGGCCTCAGCCCCAAACAGGGACGGTAGACAGGATCTTGTCACAAAGGCAGGTTCACTCGAAACTGGGGAGCAGTGGGCAAGGCCAGACTTCGATCCAGTCTGTATTACAGCATGACCATAAGTCGTGTGGTTTAGAGAGGAGGAGAGGCTCAGAGAGGTTGAGATTCTTGCCCAAGGCCACACAGCAAAGCAGAGACATAGTAAGGTGCAGAAGGCAAATATCTGCATCAAATTTTCTGGGTTCTTTCTGCAAAATGGGACCCCGAAAAGCCCGGGGTCCAGAGTTCATTCCTTTGGTGGGTCAAACACATTTACTGAGTGCTTACTGTATGCTAGGTGCTGAGGATAGCTCAGCGTCTACTGGGGGGTGCCCAGGCAGTGTGGCGAGCCTGGACAAGGTGTCAGGGTGATCCAAAGGGGTGCCCATTTCAGCCAAGGGGGCTACCAAGCAAGCCTTCCCAGAGGAAGCATAAAGTAGCCGAGTCTTGTTGGAGGATAACCCATCAATCTGATGCCACGTTGAGAATGTCCCAAGAGAAACAGAGAGTAAACACTAATAAGCAAACAAATAAATGACAGAAATAACAAACAGTGATGGAGCTCTTGCTAGACACTCATCCTTACAAGGCAGAACCTTTACCCCTGAGCAGAGTCAGGAACGTTTGGGCAGAGGTAGAGCTGGGAGTCTGCTGGGCAGAGGCGTTTTTTGTTTTTTTGATTCCCGTTCATCATGGAAAATTCCAAACAGGTACAAAAGTGGAGAGAACAGCACAGCGGAGTCCCACGCTCTCATCACCTGGCTTCAACAATTGCCAACCCAAGGCCAATGTCGTTCCACCCACGCCCTCGCTACTCCCCACCACTGGATTAATTCGGAGCAAATCTCTGACATCACATCATTTCCTGCACAAATATTTCAGCAGGCAGCTCTAAAGGATAATGACTCTTTCTAAAAAAACATAATCGCAATCTCATTATCACACCTAAAAACATCAACAGTAGTTCTAGTCAGTGTTCAATGTTCAATTGCCTCAATTTTTTTTTTTGACCATTGTTTCGTTCAAGTCAGGATCCAAATAAGATCCACACGTCAGGATCCAAATAAGATCCACACGTTGCACATAGTTAAGTCTTTTAGGTTTCCTTTGAGACGTAACCTCTTTCCTCCCTCTTTATTTCACCACGATGTATTCATTTAAGACATCTGGTCCTCTCTTCTATGGTTTCCCACAGCTGGCGCTTGCTGTTTGTGGTCCTGGGGTCCTGTGTAACGTGTTCCTCTGTCCCCTGTGCTTCCTGTAACCTGGAACTTGAATCTGGAGGCTTGAGCACACTCAGGTTTGCGTTTTTGTAGCACCAGAATTCTTGAAGCACAAATCAAAAGGCAGCCTGCCGCATGGTGTATGTGTGTGCCGTGTGCGTGTGCACACGCGTGTGCCTGTGCCTACGGGCTGTTCTCTTCTCCCTTTGGCCACTTTCCGGAAGCCACTGCTGTCCACTCTCCAGTGGCCACAGGCTCCTCTCAAGGTTACAAAACTGCTTCAGGGCTACATGTCGAAGAGCACGCAAGGAGCACATAGAAAGCGTCCCTGCTGTCCACCTAGTGCCCTGGGATGCTGCCTCAAAGAGCCTTCAGTGGGGACAGGGTCCTGTGGATGTCTGCACTTCAGTTTCCTCGTGCTGCCTGCTTCTGTTGCTCACATTTTGAGTTTGGGGTCTTTGCTGTCAGGACCCTTAAGAGGCCCAAGGATCCAACATTCTCCTCCCCGCTGTCATTCGGCCCCCATTTATAAATGGCTCACACGTGCCAGTCCTCTGCTACGAGTGGGGAAGTTAGACATGAACCTCGGCTTCTCCTCTGAAGTTCCTGCTGTCCGAGGGGGCTGACATAGAAACTGCAATGATAATTCACCCGCGTGCCAGCCAGAGGTCCCCAGGGGTCCCTAGACACAGAAAAGTGGGACTGGGGGCGGATCTGGGAGGACAGGTCTGCTCTCTGCCTCTCCAGCTGGGTGGAAACCACCGTCCGAGCCAGAGACCGAGCCTGGAGGTGTCAGGTGCGCAGTGGAGAAAGGGGCCACATGCTGAGATGCCCGTCCTGGCACCGGAAATGTTGCCCCAAGCCACCCATCGATATGCAGTGTTGACTCAGCGCCTCGTCTGTGCGGGGGGAAGAAGGGGCTGGTCTCATGCCTGCGACGTACGCGTGGTGTCCGAGCAACTGGGAGGCAATCCTCACCCCCATCCTCTATCCTTCACATCCAGCTCGTGGCCCATCGTGTCCACGCCACCGACCTCCCACACAGATTTCCGATCCATGCCTTCTCTCCACGTCCCCAGCCCTGCCTGTGCTCCATCGCCTCCCTCACTGGCTCCTGCCTTCCCTCTTCCTCACTCGAACCCACTCCTCAAACTCCAGCCAGAGTCCTATTTTTGAAACATAAATCCCATCATACCCACCCCCACCTAAAGTCCTGTGATGGGCTGAATGGTGTCTCCTTTGCCCCCAAATTCACGGCCATCCAGAACTCAGAATGTGACCTTATTTGGAAGTAAGAGTCTTTGCAGTTGTAATTCAGATGAGGTCGTGCTGGATTAGGGTGGGCTTTAGATCCAAAGACAGGTGTCCTCACAAGAAGAGGACACAGAGAGGGAGTGGAGAAGGGCACGTGTAGACAGAGGCAGGCACTGGAGGGAGCCTCTGTGAGCCAGAGCATGCCGGGACTGCGGGCCACCGCTAGCGCCAGGGAGAGGCAGAGAAGGATCCTTCCCCAGGGCGTTGAGAGGGAGCGTGGCCCTGCCGACACCTTGATTTCAGACTTTCACCCTCCAGAACAGTGAGGAAATGCACTTCTGTTGTTTAAATGACCCAGGTTGTGCTACTTTGTTATGGCAACTCTAGGAATCTAATAAAACCCTTAACAAACAGCATGCGACATTGTACCTAGAGTGAAATCCAAAACCATGCGCACGGCCTGCCAGGCCCCATGTAGTCTGTCCTGCTGCCTCGGGGCCGTGCTCTGCCCACAGCTCATGTCCCGTCTGTCCTCCTATTGCCCCTGCGCGTCCCCCAGAGAAGCCTTCCCTGACCCCGCTCTAATCCAAACCAGGTCCCCCTGGATTCTCCCTCCCATCGATCTGTTTTTAACTTCCTGCATGGCACTTCTTACAAGTTCTCATTTTTAATAAATTGTGAGGCCTGTTTGCATTTTTGATAAATCGTGAGGCCTGTTTCCAGATCATGGGACTTTTGCGGGCAACGTGTGTCTCTGTCTTGCTCGTCCTGTATCCACAGCTCTTCATGCCATGTCTGGCACATAGTAGGTGCTGAATAAAGGAGCTCAATATATACGCAAGTGAACATATTTCCTGGGATGAGGCTGCAGAGAGGGTCCCGTGCCGGGTTGGTGGGACGCAGAGAAGAGGGGAGATCAGAAATGATGCCATCCACGTCCCTGGGGGTCAGTGCCAGCTCCCTATGTCTCTTTGTAAACTTAGGGGTGCTGACCGCTGTCACCATGTGCCGGATTCCTCTGCCAAACGGGCCGGACATGGCTCTGCTTGCTGGGGAAGAGGCCCTGAATTTGAGCAGGAAAGGCCTTTGCGCCCTCCGTGCTGTGATTCACGGTTCCCGAACAGAGGGCAGCTGAGCATGATTTACAAGGGCCACAGACCCTCTGGGCCACAACTGTGGTGAATGACATCACCCAACAGTGCGAATTTACCACCCAGAGGCACGCCGGGTGTCAGAGTGAGAAAGGCCTCGGGCAGCCTGTGCTGCGGCTCTGAGCTTCCAGGTGGGTCCCCTGAGGCCCTGGGGCCACCGCGGGCCCTTCCATGGCAGTGCGGGGACCAGAATCCTTGGGTTGTTCGCTCCTCCCCTGAGGCTTTTCCTCCAGAAAAGCAGCAGAAACTGAGCAGAGAACCTCGTTTCCTGCTCCCCGGCTGGCTGACATTTAAATAACATCATCTGGTTCAGCTTTTACTCAAAGCTCATAAAGGTGACAGTTCTACTTTATTGAAAAGTTAAACCTTTGAAAACTTTCCGGCTTTTTCAACAACCCCGCCAGTGCTGGAGAGGTCACCGCTGTCTCTGCAGCCTCACTGCCGCCCTCGCCGCCCTCCCGGGTCTGTGGTGTCTGGGCACCTGCGACGGCCTCGGGTGGGTGGGGATAGCGGTGGGGACAGAGAGGAGGCGCGTGACCTCCTTCCCCTGTCGAGACTCCTCATTAGACGGTCCACGCCATCCAGGCGGGGCCTTGCAACCCGGCTTTGTGCTGGGCACACACGTGGTGCTTAATTAATTAAGGCTGATTGAGGCAATGAACACCCAGGGATGGTTTCAGTGCCTGACGTTGCGCCCACCCTTTCTGTGACTTGCCCCATCCGCCATGGCATGGTGGCACAGGAGTCTCTCCTCACTCATAGGAGTGTGGCCCCCAGCCCCAGCCCGCCCACCTGCTCAGCCCGAAAACCCCACGATCCTCTGGAGTCTTCGCTCCCCACTCCACGCCGTCCTCTGTAGGAGCTGCGGCTTGACCTCCGCCACACCTTGACGGCCACCTCCCCTGCCGCCCCTCAGTCATCAGGCTGCCACCCGCCCACCTGCCGAGTGGGGCCTGATGACTGGCCCTCGCGGTCACCCTCGTCTCCCAGGCAGTCCGTATTTTACACAGCAGCTTTCAGAGGGGACAGACTTTTAAGAAGAAAGTCACCCACATTCTGCCAATTCCCCGCTTGAAACTTCCTTAGCTTTCCATTGCATTTGGAATAAAATTCCGATTCTTTGCAGGACCATGGGCTGTGGGAGCTGCTTGGGTCCCTGCCGCTTCCCACAGCCACCTCAGCCCCCCCTTGCTCGCCAGGCCCTGCCCTCTGTCCTGCCGCCAGGTGCCCCGCCTGGCTTAGCTTGTCCCCGTCTTGCATGCTCCCTGGGCCGGGAGGCTCTCTGCCCTGGCTTCACATGGTGGCCTGCTCACCCTTCAGGACTCAGCTGGGACGTCAGCTCCTCAGGCATGTCCTCTGTGGCCTCCCCTGTAACGCAGGTCACCCGCCCCCTCCACACACACGTGTTACACTGTAGCTCTGGAGTCCGGCAAACCTCAGGCCAAATCTGACCGCAGCCTGATTTTGTAAATAAAGCTATTGAAACACGGCGGCACTCACTCCTTTACCTGTGGACTTTGGCTGCTGTTGGGTGATGCTGGCGGAGCTGAGTGATTGCGACAGAGACCGTACGGTTGGCAGGGCCTGAAATATTTACGATCTGGCCCTTTTTAGAAAAAGTTTGCCAACTTCTGTCCTAGCCCAGCCTCTTGTTTGCTTTCCTCATACCATTTTTCACATGTAATTATTTTATATATTTTCTTTCTTTTTTTTGCATGTCTTCCCATGAAAATGTAAATTTCCAAGGGTATGGCCTTCTATGACATCCCCAACTGTATCTCCAGCCTCTAGGTGTTGATCAAAAAAAAAAAAAAAAAAATCATGATGTTGTGTCCAACACTTTGCTAGGACTAATAGAGTAATTACTGGCCAGACTGGTATTTTGGGATTATCCTTGCTTGGCCTGTTTGCCCCAAACACACGCACACACCCTGGGCCAGACGGATGAGCGTCCACCGTGTGTTTATATCACTTCTTGCTCATGCGGACTCACCTGGGCCCAGATTCTTCCTCTATTTCTCTCCCAACCACACTGGCCTCCTGGATAGATTTTGGAGCATGAATGAATTAGTTACAAGTGTTAAAAAATGGATAAACCTTTCCCTTGACAGGGTGGACAGGGTGGAAAATGGACATCGGGCTGGTTTCTGAAAGAAGGAACCCTGAGCCGGCATCTCTTCTAGTCTTGATACCACGGATTTGTTACGATGGCCTTAACTTCTGGGTTGGGTTCTAAATTATAACTAACTGTGAGAGCGCGCCCTCTCTGGCCTCAGCTTCTTCATCTGTACTTTCTAGAAAGTTCAATTTCCTGGGGCTCTTGTTGAAGTCAGAGCCCCCAAGTGAGACCAGGTGATTCTGACTCGCTCTGGACCCACTGAACTAAGTTCTCTCCCACGTCGCCCATTGCTGAGGCTGATTTCTGGTTCAAGTTCTTCCACAAGCGTTTGCTCTGTGTCTTTGGGCAGGATGCCTCATGTCTCTGAGCCCGGCCTCTTAACCTGTGGCAGAATCATACTTTTAAAATATTAGCTGATGTTCTTGCTATTTCTTTTTCTGTTCACTGGTGAGAGCCTGGCCCTTCTCCCTGTCCTGCGCTGTGATAGCAGCAAGGAGTGGAAAAGGAACTCCCCTGTTGGCTTTGGAGTTTCCGTAGCTTAGACCCTCAGGAGGACAGAGGACTGGCACCCCTCCCTCTGACCAGAACACAATTCTCAGCGCTGCAGGCAGGGATATGAGTCGAAGGAAAGCAGGGAAGATGAGATGTGGAGAGACTCCAGGAGCAGTTTGGCTCCCCACTCCCCGGGCTAAGCCCCGAGAAGCAGTGACACCCCCAGGGTCTGTGGAAGCCGAGGGCAGAGGAGACTGTGCCTGTGTCCAGATAGGACCAGTTCCAGCAGGACCTCAGGGAAGAAACGGCTTCCTAGTGAGTCCTGGTAAAGAATGTCCTGGACAGCCTCAGTTTACCCAATGTGAAAAAGGCATGGCAGGTGACTCCTGAGGGGCCGTGAGGCCACAAGGGGCCTCAGGGGCAGGAATGGGGCTGGCTCAGAGTCCAGTAACCTGCATGGGCACAGGGCATCAGAGTCCAGATGGCCTTGTCTTCTCCCTGCCCCCACCAAACCCCAGCGTGACATTGGCCTTCCTGAACCTTCTAGGCAATCTCAGGGGAACAGGAGGGTGGGACCTGAATTGGCTCATGGAGCTCCCCCACTCTGAGCAGACAACAAAGAGAACGTTCACCCTCGGTTGATGTTTGCATGTGGTAGAGGGCAGAGCAAACGTGAGGCTGGGCTTAAAATGGAGACCAAGGGGATATTGAACTGATGAGAACGTTGCTTCAGAATAAAAACGCAGAAGTGGAGGAGGAACAAGACAGGGAGGGAAAGAGAGAGAGAAAGAGGGGCAGAGAGAGAGAGAAATCGATCCCCCAACCACCAGCAGCCCAGCTGGTGGGCTCAGACGGGAAAACGGTGATCCATAGATCAGGTCCTATTAACAAGGCTGGTGGCAACCGTGAGGAGCCACCTGCAGCCGACTTTGCGGAAAATCTGGCACCAGAGCCCGGGGCTTCGAGTAATCCATCTCGGGAACCACTGAGCCATGAACTTGTTAAATGGTAGCCGCTGGAGACCAGCTCAGCTCATGCTCATCTGCAAGTGGTGCAAATGGTGGTGGAATCTCTGCAACTGGAAGGCCAGATGGTGCAAACAGTGCTGATGGCCCCGGGGCCCCATCACAGGGAACGCACATTGCAGCAGATGCCCGGCTTTGCAGCTCCAGGGGCAGCTGAACGCCTATTGCCGGCATTCCCTGGGCAGTGAGGAGTGGCGTCTGTTCATTCTGCATTTTTATTTCCTTCCTTCCAGCATCACCTTCCTCTGACCAGCATCGCCCTCCTGCAATGGGGCCTGGTACTTCCGCTTACTCCACCTGCCATGACGGGGCTGGTCTGTGAGCCGTGAGCGTCGGCAATTGCATTTTACATGCTTCCGAGCCCACTTCTCTACAAACCTTACTATATTCTTCCAAAGGGGCTCCTTTTGCTTTCTCTGGCTTTAGCAAACATGGGCATTCTGCATTAGCATTATCAAAAGCTAACACTGGTTCTTATTAGGAATTGAGGCTGTTGCAATGGGAAGAGGTAGACAGCACAGCATCGTGGATAGGAGCTCTGGGCTTAGATGCCTTGGACCCCACTGCTGGCTCCACCCCTAATGGTATGGCTGTGTGCAAGTAACTCAAACCACTTTAAGCCTCAATTTCCTCCTTTGTCAAATGGAGGTACCCACTTCATGGAATGGTTCTGAGGATTAAATAGGATAATGTAAGCAGAGTACTTAGTGCAGTACCTGGCACTTAGTACCCAGTACCTACTCAGGGAGGTAACTTCAAGATCCGTGCCCATGTGGGTCTTGCATAGCAACCCCTGTCATAGCAAGAGCCCTTGGAGCACTGGCATGTCACAGAGGGACCAGTGCTTGGCTACTCAGGTGGGGCCATAACTCTCCCAAACCTCGGTGATCTTGTCTTTTAAGCCTCTTTTTCCTGCTTCTCCTGGTGTGTTTCCTGTCCCTCCTCCCACCTGCGCGTGGCGGTGGAGCTGACTCTACGCAGGCAGAATGTATTAGAAGTTTCCACTTCCTGCAACCCTGCCCGTTGGAGATAGCCTGTTTCCAATTATTGTACCTGCCCGTAATTAGATGGGAACAAACTGAAAAAACGGCTTTCACGGGAGTCACTGGCACGGCTGGATTGGCTTCGAAGCTTTAACCTCATTCTTAATAATAAACATTTCGGTGATGGGCTTTTGACCACGCACTCACCCAGCATGCTTTCCCCACGAGCACTCTTCATCTGCGAGGCAGCGTGTGGCAGACAGGTTGGCGTTCAGGTCCTTGATGATGCTTGAAAACTCAGCTCTGCTCTGCCTCAGTTTCCTCATCTGTCAAACGAGACCATTAGACCCTAAAACCTCCAGGGCCCCTTTTGCTGCTGTATCGGACTTGAATGCTTGCAGGAAAAAATAAAACAACCAAGATCTATGGTGAACAGCTCAGAATGGTGGTGACCAATCAATGTCCTTTGGTTTTTAAAATTATTTCTCCGGAAATAGACCTTGAGTGAGTGACGGAGCTCCATGACCCTTTGGGAAGGACAATGTTTAGAAACGACTCTCTGGGTTGACAGTTTTCGTAGGAGTATTTGTTCATTCCGAGGGTGTTCTGGTTGGATGTAATCACGTCTTCCTAAGTAAGACCGTGGCTTCCCATGAGAGATATCGGGGGAGCTTTTCAGACTTTGGCTGCCCAGGCCACCCCTAGGAACAACTGCAGCAGACTTTCTGGGAGGAGGCTGAGGCATTGATACTCTGTAAACGCTGCCACGTGATTTCAACGTGGGGAGCAGGTGGAGAATGTCAGCTCTGGAACAGTGTGTCTCCACCGGCCCATAAGGCACCGGGGATCTTGTGAAAACGCAGATTCGGACTCGGAAGGGCAGCAGCGGAGCCGAGACTCAGCCCCTCTGACAAGCTCCCGGGTGCTGCCACCGCTGACCCCCAGCCCCCGCTGCGCAGCGGGACTTGGGAGGCCCAGGCCTCGGGCTCTGCTCTCAGAAACCGCAAGCCCGCGAGACCCTCCGGCTGCAGACCTCCATCGGGAAACTCCTCGGCCCACCGCCATCAGCAGAATGACGCTGGGACGTGCGCGTGCTCCGGTCAGCCTGACGATCTGGCCCCTCTTCAAATGGACAGTCCTTAAGTGTCTGTTCAACTTTTCTTTAGCGGGAGTGGCCTTGGTGTTGGCCACTCGAATGTTTTAAAAATTGTGACTTGAATGTTCTGTGGACATTTGTCACTTTTGGAGCTGGACGGCGTCTAAGCTCTTTCTCATGCTTCAGGAAGTGGCCACTGGGCCCATTTCAGCAGCGGCCTCCTGCCACGTGACATCTCGGGCAGCCTTGGAAGGACCTTTGGCCTTAGTTTCTGCCTGAGACTTTGGCTTGACGAAATAAGTGCCTTGGTGGTGCGGGGACACTTACAGCTGGTACAGGCAGCCCAGCAGTGGTGGTGAAGACAGTCGTGACCCACGTCAAGGGTGGCAGCTGTTCTTAATCAGGCCCTGCCGATGGTTCGACCTGCTGGGATTCGGGACATCCAGTCTTGATTGGTTTTAGCTGTTCCAATGATTTGGGGAGCTACTCAATATCCTTTGAGCAAATGTACTTTCTGCTTAAGCAGTCTTGATTTCTGTTGTGTGAAATCAAGAATCCTGACTGGTGCATGTCAGACAATTGGGTTGTCGACAGATTAAATATGACAATCCGTGTAGAAAGCTGAGAGTTCCACCCAGCACGTGGGAAACAACAGATCAGCGTCAGCTGTGTTAATGTTGGGAGGAGCGAGGAGGAGAGGAGGAGCAAGCAGGCAGGAAGTGGAGAGAGACAGTAGTAGAGAGAGAGGACTTGCTTTTGGTAGAGTGGTCAAGAAGGCCCTTCTGAGGACCTGCCATGAAAGTCGAGAGCTGAAACCTGAAAAGGAGCCGACCGCTTGAAGAGCGCATTACACAGAGGGAGCGGCACGTGGAAGCAATGAGGTGGGTGTGCTCCAGGGATCACTGGAGGCCAGTGGGTGGGGTTGTGGTAGCTGGAGGTGCGGGGAGGGGGCTGGGTGGGGACGCAGCGCAGAGTGGGCAGCCAGATCACAGTGGGCTTCCCGGCGTGTCTAACATTTAACAGCAAGAGCACTGGCAGGGCACTGCCCGCCGGGCCTTCCTCCCAGTCATGCGTTCTCTCTGGGTGCCGTCCCAGCCTGGCCTGCCCTAGCACTTCAGAAATTTGAGGTAGAGCCTTGGGAGCTGGGATGGGCAGCCCCTCTGAGAAATCAGGACACGGGTGAAGTCTGCCTTGGGGGTTGAAATCTTCTACCCCTTTGGATGAGCTCCCCACCGTAGGAGTGCAAATGCTCACTGCACTCATCAGCCTGGCTGTGGAAGCCGTTCTTGGGACAACACCTGTATTAGCCAGCACAGGATAAACCATGCCATAGTGGCTAACAACCTCCAAATCTCAGCGGATTAACCCGGCAGATGAGTCTCGCAGTGCTCCAGGGCAGCTGTCCTCCATGCAGTGACTCAGCAACTGTGGCTGCTCTCATGGTGCCACCATTTCTTCCTGAGGCCCCTGGGTCACTGTGGCGAGAGATGAGCCGGATGGAGGACGAAGCTCCCCACTTCCATGTTGGCTGAGCACAGCCCTTTGGCCAGGACTGGTCACTCAGCCTTACTTAAACGCGTGAGGGCCGGGAAATGTAGGGGAGCTCATGGAATACCTGGTGAGCATGGTGTTTGCCACATCTGATATCGATTATTTCTAAAATCTAGTTCAGCAGCTTACCTTAAGAGAAACTGGCATTAAAGCCAACACTTTATGCTTGTCATTCTATCTTGGTTAAGCTTTTCCATAAATCTATGAAGTAAATACTAATATTATCTCCATTTACTCTGAAGAAATGGAGACTTGGAGAACATATGATTTGGGACTTGTGGTTGCACGTGTTAAGAATTCAGGCCTTAGTCTTTGATAGATCAGTAGGGTGGCTAGAGTTTACAATAATCTATTGTATATTTAAAAATAGCTAGAAGAGAATGATTTGCATAATTATACCATAAAGAAAACACAAATATTTAAGGTGATGGATATCCCAGTTACACTGATTTGATCTTTACAAATTATGTGAATGTAGTAAGTTATTACATGTGCTCTGAAAATAGGTACATCTATGGATCAATAAAAGTGAAATTAAGAAAGGAATAACAAATTCAAAAAAGGGGAATTGAGTCATATAAACAGAAATTTTAGGGCTTCAGGAACAGCTGGATCTAGGGTCTTAATAATGTTATCAAGATTCCCTTGGTTCTGTTTTTCACTGTGTTGCGGAACTTTCTTGTTGTAAGAAGCTCTACCAGTTTCAGGTTTATACCTTCTCAGTTTCAAGTGCACTAGAGATCTTTTCCTTCTTGGGCCTCCCAGCTCAAATCCCAGGATTGAGTCTCTTTGGTTTAATGAGAGTCATGGACCATGCTGATTAGCTGCTGTGGTTGAGGGGGTGGAATATGCTGATTGCCCTCTTGGGCCACCCTAGAGTAGAGTGTGCAGTTGGGTACACTCAGCTTGAGGGAAAATCATAGTTCTGTTACTCAGAGAAGAGACAAACGAAGGCCAAGAAACCAAGAAAGCAGGTATCTACTTCAGTGAGCTTAAATAATGTGAATAATTTCTTACAACTGTTAAGTGGCAGTGACAGAATTTGAACCAGATTCTAACTGACTCCAAAGCCCGCGGTTCTCCCGGTTGCTGCGCTAGCACCGTGTGAACACTTCCGCCATGTGTCTTCTGGGCACACGGTCAATCTGGTGGACCCAGAGTCCCTCTGGTGACAGGGAAATTACTCCATCCTCCCCCATGGACCTGCTCCACTTTGGCAGAGCACTCACGTAGCATGAAATATGCTACCTTTCTTCTTAAGAAGAGCAAATGTCAGTGCAGAGTTTCCCTTTCCCAGGGAAGATTACAGTCTAATCCAGGCTCTGGCTGTGGCTTGCAAAGACAGTCTCCCCGTGTTGCAGGAATCTGGGTGTTGGTGTGGAGGAGCGGGCACAGGAAGAGGGAATGAATCTTTCTGGGTTCCTTAAAGTTAACGGTGTGTCAGCGTCTCCTTGGGGCAGGAGCTCTGGGATTCACTTGAAGCCCCGATGGGTCAGGAAGGCAGGAAGGGCGAACAGAAATAAAGGGTGGTCCTCCTGACACAGACACCCAACCCACATGACATCTTATCCAACTTTATTTCGTGTGGCTTTGTCCTTATGTCTATGGGATGCATATGTCTTCCTCATGGAGACCGCCTTCCCCTCTTCCCGGATTTAAAATCCCTCGAGGGCAGAGACTGTGATTTCTATTTCCAGCAAGCCTTATGCGTTGTGTTAGAGATGCCACGTCTGGCCCTTTCCATGTCTTCAGCAGGACTGCACATGTATGTATGTATGTGTGCATGTGTGGTTGTGTGTGTGCTAGTGTATGTATATATGTATGTGTGTCTCTGTGTGAACGTGTATGTATGTATGTGTCTCTGTGTGTATGTGTGGAACATAAGTTCTTTCGCCTGGATGGTGGTCTTGCTGAGTAAAAGACATATAAAATACATCTGCTCTTTCATGCAATAACCTAAGCAAATAACACTTTTGTTTTTCCTTTTTAAAATGAAGGGTAGAATATAGCCAATGACATTTTCCTGGTTACTCATGGCTGGTGGCCCTGCCAGCTGCAGCCCCCCCAGGCCAGTGAACTGTGCAGGAGCCACGGTGCTTTGAGACGACGCAGGAAGGGGTCAAAGGCTCGTCATTCACTGCTGGGAGCTCAGAGCCTTAAATCTCTTCTCTTGACACTTCCCCCCAGAGACGGAGGAAGGCACATTAGCCTCACTTGTCCAGCTAGTGGGGCCGTCACCTCCCCTCCTTCCCTACAGCTTCCCCCGACTTCTCTCTCTGTGTGCTTTTGATTAAGATAGCAAAAAAGTGAAAAAGCAAAACACAATAGTAACTGACTCTGGAATTTTGCCAAGTATGAATTTTTTTCCTCTTAAGGTTACCAATTTCCTGCTTTGGGAAAAGAAAGGGCTGGACTGGGTGGACTGCGTGGTTACAGAGCCCTTCTGGCTTTGGCATTGATTACATCCCATTGCCCTCCTCACTCCCAGTCTCCTGTGTGCACTTCTGGAACTTGGCGAAGGGATGTGTCAGTGCCTAAAGCAGCTTCCAGTGTTAACCCTCTGCAGTCTTGCAGCTCAGGCAGGGAAACAGCAAGAGGGAAGAGGACATGGGTCTGGGGGTGGGGAGTCCCATAAAAGCCACCACTTTCCGAAGGACAGATTGAATTCTTGGGCATCTGGGAAACGTGGAGGGAATCCTGTTAGACCCTGGTCCTCCTGAGAATCAGCAGGAAGCCCCAGAGAGTCTAACTTAGTCAATCTGGGGTTCTGCTCCAAAATGTACATCTCTAACCATACCTACCAAGCTAATTCTCATGCAGGTAGCCCAAGAACCAAGCTTCAAGAGACATAGCCATGGTTATGTAACCATGTTGAGTAACCAGGGTTACTCAACATCAGTACCATTGACACTTGGACTGGACAATTCTTAGTTGTGGGGGGCTGTCCCGTGCACTGCAGGGTGTTCAGCACCCTCCCTGGCCTCCAACCACTAGATTCAGTAGCACCTTTTCCTTCTCCCAGTTAGGTTTTGATCATAATCAAAAATGTCTCCAGACACTGTCAAGGCAAAATCGCCCTTGGTTGAGAACCATTGCCAGAGATGGTGCTTCTGTAATGCTTGGGACCTGTGGTCACACCTTTTGATGAACACAGACAGGTTGCTAGCTGCTGAGGGAAGCCGAGCTGTGCTGGAAGCTGCAACCCATGTGTTGGACATGTCTTTTGATCCT
>CAUYSK010053115.1:0-17284 GCA_963575035.1 Avahi laniger
TCCCAGCTACTTGGGAGGCTGAGACAGTAGGATTGCTTGAGTCCAGGAGTTTGAGGTTGCTGTGAGCTAGGCTGACGCCACGGCACTCGCTCCAGGCAAGAGAGTGAGACACTGTCTCAAAAAAAAAAAAAAAAAAAAAAAGAATTTAAATTGTATCGTAAAGTTAAATTTCTTGCACACCAAGGCTCTGGCCTGATATAAGAAACCATCATTGCAATACATTCCTTTCAGCTCTAGGCTACCCAGACACTTGGGGCCTTCATATTAATTTTTCATGGTAATTTGTTCGCTTGCATGGGAATTTCCATCATTAGTGGTTTCAACTAGCATCACAGGGTGATGCTTATGTGGTGTTCCTTATTTTACCCAGAACAGAAGGAAGGAATTGGCTGCCCAATCTTTGAGAGTTCGAAGTTGACAATGGCAGCTTTGCATGTAAGAAGGGTTTGTTTGGCTCTTCCCACCAAGCTTCCTTTAGCAAGAGAAATAAAAATTGAAGTTCGGTGTCTGCTAGTCACTTATCTTAAATGTCATATCTTACTGCAGCTTCCTGCTGCAATGAGCTGCTGAGTAATTAATTGCCTGAAACACATGTGTGGTCTGAAATTTGAATGTCTTATAAAGGTGTGACTTATAGCTTTCTTAGAAAAAGGGGGAAAATTATCCACTACACCAGGAATGGGAAAATCTCCCTCCAATCTTCTTCTTTTTCCTATTAGGTCTATGCTTTCTCTTCTGTTCCCAAAATGTTTTGGGATGGGGGTGCATCGAAACAGCACACACCCTACGGACAACTGGGACAATCTCCTCTTCCAAGGCAGTGCAGTCCACACCCAAACAGTTTTCAATTGTGTGACTATTTTCTATTTGGGAGTGGAGAAAGGAAAGTGAGCTGAATGAATATGTTGAGCTACTGTTGTGAGGTATTTCAGTGCATGGTGTTGTTTTTGTTTTTCTTTAAAGGAATGATGCTAAACTCAAGTGGGCTGTAACCGGGTTTGGCTCCCCCAAACACCTGGATTTTAGTATCTGAAAATTTAAGCTAATTGGAAAAACTTAATTCCTACTTAATATAGCTTTCACCTGCTGACATCAATTTAATATGATCACTCCCAGTGTTAATTTCAAGTTCTAAATATAGTCTCATGTAATAGGCTCATATAGAATCCCATCTCTTCGTCTTACTAATTCTACTGCAGATAAATGTTCCCTGGGCTACTCAGGCAAATCCTTGTAATCCTGGGAATGTGGTCTTTAAGCAACTAACCTCTTGATGGAAAAAAAATACCAGTCCTGGTCTTCATCACTTTTCTCTACTCTGCTAAGTCCAGGTTTTGGGTACTTTCCAGTTTTCTGGTGTCTAGAGACTTCGTCTGCCTATAAGACTTCTGGATTTTCCTGTTTTCCTTACATTTCTCACAGCACTAGCTCTCCCTCTTGCACTTGCTCTTCCCCCCACCCCCTTCACCCTGGGAATTAAAGGTATGTACTCTGTAGTCTCAGTAACACTGGCTTTTAAGTGAGACCACAGTATAAAATAATAAATGAGATTTTAAACAACTTTTGAAGTGGGTGCGAGCCATGTTGTATGTTTCAAGACTGATATTCTTGCAGAAGCCATTGCAGAAGATGACGAAAGGAAAATGAATCACAGATGAGCGTGAAACAAAAACAAATGAAATAAAAAAAATGAACAGACTCAGACTTTAGAAATGATTTTCTATTTCTAATTAGGCTTGATACCACCATGTTTGGTGACTGGTATGTTTTCACTCGCATCTACTGACGTGCTTGAAAAAGGAAACAAAGAAGTCACTTCAGGGGATCCATATTTCAATTTCAGTGTGTGGGACAATTCTCCATGACAAGAGTGTACTAGCCGTCATACCTACAGTAAGGCCTGGCTTCTTGGTTCACTGGGCACTTCCCTGATCTCGTTTCATTATTCATGACAGCGTGACATTTACTTCCATAGCATTTTCCATTGCTCCATTTCTAAATTTAGCATGTAATAGCCATAAAATAACGTAAGTAGATAAGGGAACTACTGCACATAGCTCTGGAAACCCACCGACGCCTAGTCTACTAGTCCTGGTGTGCATGGCTACTGTAAACCAGAATGGTACCGAAACCAGCAAATACGTGAGCAGCAAATGAGAAATTAGCTAAAGGTTTAATGCAGACATTGGTTTGTTTTCATAATTTTTGGTGCAATACACCAGCTTGATGGAAGCTTTCAAAAATGCAATATAATTCTTTATTAAAATCAAAAGTACAACCAGTTATAATTTTAAAAAAAAGAAAAGAAAAATAACTATAGGGAACTGGATATTGCGTGGCACCAAATTCTCATGCCAGGATGACTAGCAAATTGACAAAGGGAAAATATATCTTAACAGTGAAGAGAGCTGTGGTTGCCATCATATTAATTCAAGGATTAAACTTGGCATCACTAATAGTGGGCGGCCAGGCTCCATGTGTTCCTGATACACTGAGAAGGAGACAGCTTCACCGATGAGTATTATGTCAAATGTATAACCCAAATCTAAGCAAGACTTTAGGTGTACAGGCTATACAGAAGATGGAGGAACAAATTAAACCACTATGAAGAAAGAATCAGAAGTCCAGAATTGGGACACTCTATTAGACAACTAGCTAGGCCTCTTTGACAAGTTAATAGTATGGGAAGGGGGTGGGCTGTGCTGTTTTGGATTAAAAGAGACTGAAGACATAACAATTGTTAACATGTGTTCCTTGATTGGATTCTAAATTGGAAAAAAATCCATAAATACCCTGAGTTGATCATTATGTAATGTACACATGCACTAAAACATAACATGTGTTACATAGCCCACAAATATGTACAATTAGCCAGGCACAGTGGCTCACACCTGTAATCCTAACACTTTGGGAGGCCAAGGTAGGAGGATGGCTTGGTCAGGAGTTTGAGACGAGCCTGAGCAAGTGCCAGACCCCGTCTCTACAAAAAACAGAGAAATCAGCCAGGCATGGTGATGTGCACCTGTAGTCCCAGCTACTCAGGAGGCTGAGGCAGGTGGATTGCTGGAGCCCAGGGGTTTGAAGTTACAGTGAGCTATAATGACACCACTGCATTCTAGCAGGGGTGACAGAGAGATACCCTGTCTCAAAAAAAAAGAAAAGAAAAAATGTACAGTTAAATGTGTCAATTATAAATAAAAAATTAATTTTAAAAAAGCATGCCCTAAAAAATATCTATAAAACCAAGGTAATAATTTGAATGTGGACTAAGTGTTACATGATATTAGGGAATTACTAGTAATTTATTAAGTGGGATATATTGGTATTTGGTTATGTAAGAGGATGTCCTCATTTTTTGCAAATGTATGCTGAAGTACTTGGGAGTGACTTTGGAATGATCCAACTAAAAAAATACAGATAAGTAGATAAAGTAAAGATGGCAAAATCATAGCAATTATTGATTAAAGGTGTTGGGTTATTTGTGTTCATTCTTTTTTCCACTTCTCTGCATGGTTAAAAAATTTCATGATAAAAAGGTAAGAAAAAAACCTTACCTTTATTAGTTGATAATGTATGAAAATCAGATTTTTCAAAACTAATTAGTTTCTCTCCACCCATTTGGACCAGATTAACTGACCAAATTCAGCAAAAACAATATAAAAATTAAAAATAAAAGACTAATAATTTTTTTTAAAACTAAGCACACCTGCAGCCCTCATATGAACTCATTCACTGGCAACAACGAAAAGGCAATAATTTAAACTGAACCACAGCAATTTCCCTTTAATTATCTTTATCTTATGAGGGAAAAACAAACATTTGTGGTGGTAACATTGTCTGGTTTTTATGTAAGTTAAAAATCAATGTAAATGGATTATTTGCTGTCCTATAATGAATGATTTTTAAGCAGATGGTTTAAAAGTGAAAACAATTCAGCTAATCACAAAGGATCTGTTACAAACATCTTTTCCATGTGAGTTAATTGAAGCAGAGTGAGTAGCTGTCAGTAAAAAGAGAGCCAGGCTTAGGGAATGGCTCAAAATTTATAAATAATTGTGCTGGTTTGCAAATCAACTAAGTAATTTACCCCTCACATCTACAGCTGACTCTTGAACGTGGGTTTGAACTGTGAGGCTCCACTTACATGTGGATTTTCTTCCATCTCTGCCACCCCTGAGATAGCAAGAACACCCCCTTCTCTTCCTCCTCCTTCTCAGCCTACTCAACCTGAAGATGATGAGGATGAAGGTCTTTATGCTGACACACTTCCACTTAATGAATAGGAAATATATTTTCTCCTCATGATTTCCTTCATAACAGTTTGTTTTCTCTAGTCTACTTTATTGTAGGAATACAGTATGTAACACACACAAAAAACATGTGTTAATCAATTGTTTATGTTGCTGATAAGGCTCCCCGTCAACAGCAGGCCATTCGTAGTTCACTTACCGGGGAGTCAAAAGTTGTATGAGGATTTTGACTGCATGGGGGTCAGTGCCCCTAATTCTTACGTTGTTCAAGGGTCAACAGTATTTTTAACCAGCCTACTTTCTTATCTGGATGTGCAAAATATATTAATTAAATAAATACTTATATTTTACATTTTATTTAAATTGTCCCGATTTGGTGGTTGAGTGAGTTGTGAAATTGCTGGAATTCATTTCCTGTAATAATAAAGTGATCGTCACTTGGGCTTAACGGAAGTGGCACAGTGCTGGAGTTGTGGAACTGCGTGATACAGGCCACGCTTATGTGCTCGTAGACTAAACAAGTACGTTTGGCTTTGGGCAAGGCTTTAGTCGTCTTGAGCTTTAGCATCCTCATTTAAATATACTCATGGTAGAACAGATGAAAGGCTCTTAGCTTGGGTTAGGAGGATACATGAATCCCCTGAAATTAGAGTGCGTCAGTGTGGCAGAATTGTTGAGGACAGGTGTGGTAGATTAGATGTGGCCACAGATCGTCGCAGCAGCTCCCACCTGCAGGTGCGGTCTGTTCCCCTGCCCACTGGTCTGGCCTGGCCTTAGGACTCGCTCTGAACAAAAGAACGGAGCAGCAGTGATGTCGTGTGACTTCCAAGACTTGGCTTCAGGAAGCCTGGCAGCTCTTGCTCTTGCCCTCTTGGAATGCTGCCACCGCCAAGTAAGGTGATCCTCGCTCTCCTGCTGAGGACACATGGCCCCGCTGACAGCTGGCGACAACCGCCAACCATGGGACTGAGGCTATCTGGGCCATTCAGCCTCAGTTAAGCCACCGGATGGCTGACGCTGTCTGAGTGACCCTGGAGACACAGCCAGCAGAACCACCAGGCGGGCTTAGCACAAATTGCAGAACTGTGAACAAATTAATGGTAGCTGTTTTAAGCCACTAAGTTTTGAGAGGGTTTGTTATACCATAATACGTAACCACTTCAAGAGGGTACTTAGCTTTTATGTAATTGTCAAAGGTTATGAACTATAATACTACTGAACTTGAATTCGATTATTTAAAATTTTATGATTTCTTATTTCGACTATATGTCATAGGCATGATTCAATTTAGCAAATATTGCAGACTGCATTTTAAAGTAAATCCTAGAATTTCTGAACTGAAGAATCAGCAGGCCCTCTAGTCTGTAGTTCGAAGACTTTTTCTACTTTTCTCTTGAAAAAAAAGTGGGGCAGTGTTTGGGCACCTTTCTCATTCTCCATATTTTTTAGGGATTAAAGCAATTTCATCTGAAAATTCTATTAGTGCTTTGGTTTGTTATTTCCAGGCCAGTGTTTAAACTTATTTAGGACAGCTGGCATCTGCTCATAAGTGAGCTTACCCTTCGATTCTTTCTTGCCAAACATCCCAGCCTTTCTGGTGTAAACAGGGTTCTACTCTGCGTCCTTCACCATTGGCGTGATGCCATCCCAGGCCCGCACGGATCCTACACTTCCTTGCTTTTGATTCCAACAGCTCTCTTCATCATCTAGAATGTTAGCCTCCTTCTGGATTTAGTCTTTCTCTTTTTCTCACATGTTCTTGACAGATTTTTTTGTACCCATGCTTGTTTCTCTAGATCACCTTTCACATTTTACACACACCATTTAAAAATATATCTGATCTCGGCAGACAGCTTCCTGCCCGAAGGCATTAAATCTTTTTGGCTACCTTCTTCCTTTTTCTTTTCTTTTCCTCTCCACCCCTCCTCCTGCGGGGCTTTGGACTATTTACAGTAGTGGGATCTGAATTTTATTTTGAGGAATCTCCTCTGCTGCTTCTTTTTGAAATCTTGGGCCAGGGTGTCAAAGTCAGGTCTTTATAATTTCCTGAAATATTTTTAAGCTTAGACTAACAGAGTGTGTGTCTGGCAGTGACCACATCCCTCTGGAATTTTCTGATGGCCAGGTGGCCCTCTTCCAGGGTTCCTGTCACTTCTGATTTTCCATTCAGGGCCTCCTAGTTGGCCAGAATTAGAAGCAGGGTGTTAATCCTCCTCCTCACTTCCTCTCCCTCTCCCTTCTGAAGGATGACCTGATCACGTGGCTTCGCCATTCCAACCTGGCTGCACATTCGAATCACTTGAGGCACTTTAAAAAATAAACAAAATAACCAATGTCTGGGCCCCACCCTGAGAGATTCTGCTTTCATTAGCCTGAGATGGAGCCTGCCTATCAATTTTTTTATTTTAAATTCTGGACTATTGTAACGTGCAGTGAGGGCTAGGGACACTAATTGAGGCAAATCATGGACTTATCAGATGTTCCGAATTTAGAAAGGAGACATCTGGCAGATGCCTGGGTAGTTGAAGCCCCCACCATTAAGATTTTGAATGCTTCTCTTCTCCAGTCCATTAAGTTTTAACACAGGCAGTCTAGTTCTAGCATGTCTAAACAGGGTAATGACAACCAGAACTATGATATTATTTTCTGATGGTTGATATTAATCTCAACACAGCTCTAACATCTTTAAACAAGATGAAGCTGGGCAGCAAAAGTCCTTTGAAAAGCTCAGAAGACCTGGTTTGGGACATTAGCTTTTCTGAAATTCCAAATAGAGATGAACCATCTTGCTCTTGATGGTTTTTCTTATTAGTTGAAAGTAATTGACAAAAGAAGGAAATTTAAAATGGGAAAATAAAATCAAATCGTTTTTTCACCTTCTTTGGTCAGTTTTTAGGATGCTAATTCTGTCTTAGTCAAAAGGCAATTGAGATGTTAAATATACTACGTTTTTTAAAAATTCTCTCAGCACACATCACATACACTACACATTTGGGCTTTTTAAAAATGTTTAATTTCAGTTTGTTAATGATACTCACCAAGTATGCAACAAATTTCCCATAACACTATTTTTCTCCTTTCTCAGCAGAAATGGCCTGTTTCTGGTTAGTGGCGAGAGTTTGGTGGCATTCTCAGAAGTAGGTTAAGTGTCAGCTAAACTGGGACATTTAGGAATAAAGTTCCCCCTGAAGTCATGTAACTCAAAATGAGTATCTCTTCAAGGGACCTTGCATAGGGCATAGCTGCATCTCGGCAACCACCAGCACATGCTGGCACCAAGCATGACTACGCAATTTGGCAGGCGTTGCTGGACACGATGGGCATCTGAGGGGGACATCAGCCTGTCATGAACTAAAGATGACCGTGGAAGAACATGAGGATGTGATTTTCCAGGATGCTCGCTCAAGGAATAAAAGGCCCAGAAGTGTTCTAATATTCTAGCTTTAATCTGCTCTGAGTTAGCTCTATAGAAACTGCTGTCTGGGGACAGGAGAAGTCCAGAGGTGCACTCTGCAGGAATCCGCAAACACACAGGCACCAGAAGGGATGAGCAACGTGCTCATGTTGGAATACTGCAACTGCTTTCAATCAAGCAGGCCCTTTTGGAATCGCATGAATTTGGGCAATAATTCAGTTTTGCAAATGTTTTGCAATATGGTTTCATCTGACAAACTCTCAGTAGTGTATTTTTCCTATTTCCAAAGAAAGCACATGTAGAAAAATGGTGTCAAATAACATTAAAGGGTGCGTTTTGAAACTGCGGACGCCAAGGAGACTGGCGTTGGCTCTCTTTCCAACTCTAACTCATGCCATCTTGAGCTAGGTTTGCAGGAGCTTGAAAACAATGCATGAGAAGACGGTAGAAGGAAAAAGAATGCCTGACAAAGTAAGACAGAGATAACAGCAGAGTGAAGACAGCTGACACAGGGATTGTTAAAATTGGTGGGTTTAATTTAGGCAATGTTATTTTAATGTCTCTTTCCTTTTACTTAGATGGATGTACCTAAACACCCACAAATATTCATCATCCACTGCAGAATATCAAGCCTGAAAACAATGTATACTCTTGTTCTGTATTAGGACAAAAATCACAGATTCATGCATAAGTGTTTACAGAAGTTTAAAAAAATAATGAAGTTGCATTTCTGCTCCTACCAAAATTGTACAGTCTCTCTACTTTCTGGAGAAAAGAGAAGATTCCCACTGCTTCAAATTAAAGTCCCCATATTAGCAGAGCAATTATTGGTTATGACAGATTGAAAACAGATCGGGTGTTTCTTCAATTAGAAATAAGTACATTCATTTTATAAACGGTTTGCCATAAGGAGAGCAATCCTGTTTAGACTCGAGATACACATCATGGATTGTTTTTTCCACTTCTTTCCTTGGTAGTGCAGGGGGCAAAAAACATACTTAGCACTTCTAATAGGTTTTTTTTTTTTTGGCTTTGCAAGCAATACAATCGACCTCTTGATTCATCCTAAAACAGTAGGCGTTCCTACTTTCGTACAATTCAATCAGGATTGCATAATCGCTGGATTCAAAAGAATATGACATTCTACCTCTTCACTTAAACTGATTCATTGTGCATTAACTTAAAATGTCACACTTGATTTAGATAGAACAATACTTGAAAAACAATACTGTTTGGTTAAGAAAGAGGTTAATGAGGAAAATGTAATCCCCACTCGAATGCCATTGGAATGCAAAGCCACATGTATTTGCATGTGTGGTATCTGTAAAAGGTCCAAGGAATTTTGTTTTTGGTGTTTTGAATTGTCTATAATGTATTCTCTTTTTATTCCACTACTAACAATTCCCAGAAAGGATGGAAATCAAAAAATGGAAAAATATAAATGCATTTGGTTTGTAAGATAATTACCAGTTGCAACATCAGCTCTAGCCACAGTTCATAAAGCAGGTGATTATGAGGAGAATAAAGAAAAATGTCATTAAATCATAAAAATCCCTTGAATCTTGCCAGTTCTGTGATAGCGTCTAGAAGTCTGACAACTCAAAACAGTCCATGCCAGATTATGCAACAAAATTTCACTAATAATGATGCTCATTTGCAAGGATTTATTAAATAGTTTAGATATTCCAGGCTGCAGGACATGGAACATACTGGATAATCTCTTTGACGTTATGTTTTATTAAATCATTTCCCAAAGTGTCAAGTAAAACAAATCTATTCTTTTCAAAGCAACCTTGGAAAGGTCACCAACTTTTCAATAGACCGGTTTCTCATTTCACTTCTAGGTTATTTTCTCACACATTTTAGGTTTGGGAATTGCTCCATTAAGAACACTAGGTTTCAAAACATCCCCATTTCCCTCTGAGGCCCGGCAGCCAGAGCAGAGCCTAGCACTGGGAAGCCACAGACCATCAATTAACAACAACTAGCCGGGCTCTGGGGGCCAGGACAGCTTGGCAGAAAGTCAGTGATATCAATGCTCAGACCAAAGCTCCCATTCAGCACGGCGATGCTGCCCTACTGCAGCAAAGCGCTAATGGTCGGGATCCCCATCGCTTAAACTCTTATTTCAGGGCCTTGATCCGTCACTTGAATGTTTCCCCCTAGGCTTTAAATACGCAAGAATAAAAATGAAACAAAAATTAACATGTTTATGACTTCTCCTACTATTTCTATTTCTGGTAAATTCTTTCAGATAGCTAGAGTGATACAATTCTACGGTAACTAAATCCCTCCAGAAACCTCTATTGCTCAGGACCTGCCGTGCAGTAACTCCCCAAGCCCTTTCCTGCCACCTGGCAGGAGGAGCAGCTCCTCGGATTGGCGCGTTTGCAGAAGGAACGGAGCGTGCCCAGGCCCTCCGGCACCCCCGAGCCAGCCCGCCAGGTCCCCTCTCTGCGGCGGGGTGTGGGCGAGGCCTGTGGTGTCCAGCTCTGCCAGGGCCTAGGTGGCTACGAGCCGGTGGAGCAATTCACAAGCGCACCGTGGCGGCTCTCTCAGTCTAGCTCTTACTAGTAATACAGCTGGTATTTTTAATCTCTGTCCATCTAATTCCTGACACCATAAAGTTAGTACCAAACTCTGGTAAGGATGAGAGGTGCCATTTTTTGAGCTTCTAAAATCCCAACTACTTCACAGAAGTAAATTAACTAATACAGAATTCATGTATATTTTTTAAAGTTTTAGCCATCTGTCCATCCTGGATCGTGCTGCCCTGTTGCCGCACATGGTCTGGGCTCTGCCACCGACCCTGGGAGCCTCCTCTCTCTGCTTCGCTGCTGACACGATGGTAGAGGGACCTAAACCAAGAGCAGTCGTTTCTACTCACACTGCACTGGCCAGCAGCAGTCCCGTGGTCACAACTGCATGCCACGGAGCGGGGCTGTGTACCCCTCCTGCAGAGAGGGGCCATGTATTTGTGAGCGACGATACAGTTACCAGAACAATCAGTTCCTTCTGGACAAACATTAACTAAGTGACACATAGTCTGCCTTGTCTCTGCTCTGGAAGAATTGATGAGCCAAAGAATCAGCTCCCGAATAATGTGTGCAGGTGCCCCGCTCCTCGGCGCGGCTGGGCAGCGAGGGGGCAGAGGCGGCGGCCCTGTTGCCGCTGCCGCAGAGATCTGCAGGGTCCGCCCAGCCCTGGGATCTCCAGAGATCTGCAGGGTCCGCCCGGCCCTGGGTTCTCGCTGAACAAAGCTGATTTTCCTCGGTAACTAGCCATTCAACCCTTGGGCTAGAAACTGAAAACTCACCTCCCTAAGCACCTCCTTAGAGCCTCCCTGGGGAGGGAATGTTCAGATATTAGACCATAAAACAGGACAATATACAATCGAGGATCAAAATGGGCAGGTCAGTCATTAAGCCCTAGTGAAAATTTCTGCCTAAATTCCACACAAAAAAATTGTTGTTTTTCCTTCTTTTCTGTGAAAATCAGAAAAGGAAGCCAGTGGCAGTGAGGCCTTCTGGCAAGAGGCAGCATGAGGTGAGATCAGCAACGCAGGACGGTCCTCCCTCAGCCTCCTGGCTTGCGGATGGCAGGGCCCCTCCTGATCACACTCCCTGCCCCAGACCTGCCCTGGCCAGGACGGCCAGCTCACCACCAGGGTCTGTGCGACTCGGTGTTCACGCTAATCCCAACCTCACGTGAACCACCCAAACGGCCTTGTTCCCTCTGTCGGTCGTGGTTCAATACAGGAAACAGGAAACTACAGATCTGCCGTGATCAGAGGCTTTAATACAAGGTATCACGTGGAAGGGCTGGAGGAGTACAGTCAGGGGCAGCCCTCAGAGTCCCAAAGCTGAGGCTGGTGACTAGACAGTGGACCATGGAGGCAGGCCACGGCCCATCCTTATACCTTCCAGAGTCCTCGTGTACACCTACACTGCTGTCTTCAAATCTCACATGACTGTATTTCATTATCAGAACCTAAACTGCATCCTGAACTCTTGCTGCAAAGGTGACTGGGAACTGTAGTTTTTACACTTGTAGGCCCTGCAATACAAGGCAGTGGGGAAACCTAGCAATGCCTGGTGCTGTAGACGAGAATTAGCACAGCTCCCCGCAGGGACTGCACACTGAGTCACAGGCTGAGTGCTCCAGGGACTGGGTGCCCCAGCACACATGTTCTCCTGAGCCCCACTTCCTGGCAGTCTCCCTCAGGATGGGGGATTCCAAAACTAACCACTGAGAGCTGGTGCTGGTGTTGCCTGAATTGCCTTCCTTAAGATGGGATCTTCTGGCAGCCTTGAGCACTAGAGGACTGACTTGGCTGAAGAACTTAGGAGAGCTTCAGTCTTGCTCTGCCAGTTACCTTCCCATTCCACCCCCTTTTGAAGATTTCAGAGATCAGTGCTTCCCCGGGTCTGGTCCCATGACCAGCTGGCAGCATCACTTGGGAATGCGTTAGAAATGCAAATTCTCAAACCCTACCCCAGACCTGCTGAATCAGAAACGAGGGATGGAGTCTAGTCTGTGTTTTTAAGATCCCCTTCAGGTGATTCTGAAGCCTGCTACAGTTTCAGAACAACTGCTATAAGGAATAATACATTTCTGGAACAATAGAATATGGGAAATAATACCCACTTGATTACTAGTGTGGCAAAAACAGCATGAACCTCGTTGCAGAGCTCTAGCAAAGCTAAGATGTAGCATGCAGCTAGGTCCGTCTCTCCCAAAGTACACATCTAAATATCCTTTTCCTTTGGCTGACCACATGGTGCAGGAACCCAAAGCCATGGGAAGCATGTTTTTAGGTGAAGAGAGAGAAGGAAGGTCATGCCCAAGCTGGGCCTTGGTTCAATCCTAGTATCTGGGCTGGGCATGGTGGCTCAGGCCTATAATCTTAGCACTCTGGGAGGCCAAGGGAAGAGTATTGCTTGAGGTCAGGAGTTCAAGACCAGCCTGAGCAAGAGCGAAACCCCATCTCTACAAAAAATAGAAAAATTAGCCGGGCATGGTGGCACATGCCTGTAGTCCCACCTACTTGGGAGGCTGAGGCAGGGGGATGGCTTGAGCCCAGGAGTTTGAGGTTGCAGTGAGCTATGATGACACTGCTGCACTCTAGCCCAGGCAACAGAATAAGACTCTATCTTAAAAACAACAAAACATAAAAAAACAAAACAAACCCTCACAACCCTAGTCTCTGGAATGGAAGAAAAGAGAGAGATGGTTAATATTCCTGAGGACAGGCTCTTGTAGGTCCACTTACCAGGAAATAGGAGAATGGTCTGCCTTCTAGTAAATATGCTTTAATCAGCGTCCTGAAACTTGAACACTCAAAGTAGTGTCTGCTCCTCGTAGACACTGAGGCAAAGAGGTAGGAGAAGGGACAGAAGCATTCCTTACTCCCAACATCAATCTCTCAGCTCCTAAATTGCTCCCCACAATTCAAGACTATTCCACCTGTCCCTATTAAGATAATGGGTCCCCTTTCCAAAATATCTGACTGTGGCCACCTCTGCTTCCACCCTCCCATTCCTAGCTTGAACAGGCACCTTCTGCTTTGGTCTCTGCTCCCGAGTTCCTGTTTGAATTACCTTCCTATTGCCGCCAGTCCTCCCTAGGCTCTACGTCATTCTTTCTCGCCAGTCTTCTTCCTGGGGCCTGAAGCCTGCCATGCTCTCTTCTCCAGTATTACTAATACTTTCACGATCGGGGGAAAAACCACTGTGTTGAGATTTTCAGAATTGAGTTCCCACCTCCCTAACTCATTTGCTTTGAGGATCACATTCAGGGTCAAGTCTGCAAGGGGGTGTCCCCACTATAGCTCAGGGTAGAGCACCAAGGGCAGCAGGGGCTTCAGCCTCACAACCCAAACCCGAAAAGCCTGAAACGGATGGGAACCTTGTTAGGGAAACATGGAGTTTTCTAAAACCATAGCTCTCAAACTTCCTTTTAATCTATAAGAAATACATTTTACATTGCAACCCAGTACCCACACATGCATGAAAAAATTCTAAAAGAATACTTATCCTTCTGATATTTTCTATTGCATTTTTTAAATGCTAGTCAAATCCCACATAATTGATTTCACGGGTTACTAATGGTTAGTTTTAATGCAGTTTGAAAAACACTGCTCTAAAGTACACACCATAATAAACACATTAGCAGTGCTAAAGAAAAAACAGCATTAATAGCACATTGTCATCATTACTAATGCTGCTGAGTGCTCTATGTGTTTGTCTGTGCGTTACTGTCATTTCAATTAAAATCCTAAACTGCTACAGGCCAGGCCACGATACCAACTCTATACTCTTAGTATTCCAGTGAATACAAAAAAAAAAAATTACTTGTATTGAATTCATCTTAACTTTGAATTTGGTGATGATTTACAACAGCAGTACATGTGGATGACCAAATTTTCATTACCAGATTAGTGGGCATTTTCCAGGTTTCAACAAACATTTTTGTGCGATGAAGTTTAGCTTAGCTCGAGTTAATCAATATAATCATATAATGGAGATTCTCCTCTCTCCCTGTTAAATAACAGTAGTTCAAAGACTGGAAACATTTTAAGGATAAAAAAATGGGGTTTGAAAACGGAAACGTATGTCTTCTAGAATAGTCTTAGATCTTCAGCTGTCACAGGAGAGCAGCTCAATGCCATCCTTTGCAGCTGGATTTCTGCCTCTTGACAAACATGCACATACACTCTGTCACTGAGGAGCGGACCACCACACACGACACACGGAGACACCACCCGGCACCCCGAGGCATGTGACACCGAGCGGCGCGTGCCCGGGCCCCACGGGTCATCGGCAACACAGACAGACTCGGATGCTGGCGGCGTGGAACCCTAACCTCGCTCTCTCCCCAAAGCAAAACCCACCGTAGACGCCGCGAAGAACCGGGAAACCTCATGGCTTTAATCATTTCCTTTCTCCAAGCTCCACGTGGCACGCAGGACGCGCCGTCTGCCTGCAGGTTTGCGTCTTCCCGGGAGGCGAGCGGAGGAGGGCGAGCGCGGTCTGCGTTCCCAGCGCGCAGGGCGCAGAGGGGCAGCGCAGCCGCCGAGCTCCGCCGGCCACCGCGCCCGCTCGCAGCCGCGGGACTCCCGGTCCGGGCGCGGCTGAGAGTTGGCGCCACCTGGCTTCTTGAAGAAGAACAAGAGGCAGGAGGTGGATAAGGTTGAAGAGGGGCCCGCAGCCTCCCCGCCCTGGGCACGGGGCCGGCGGCCAGGAAGGAAGACTGCGCGCCTCCCACTTCACAGCCCGGGGGGAGGCGCAGTCACCTTCCCGGGAATCACCCAGGAACTTCCCTCTCTATTCCCGGTGAAACTGTGGATGCCGCATTTAAGGCAGGAGTAAAGAGCAGACATAACTGTGGCACTCAAAGCATTATAAACAAGCACAGATGAATTTCTGCATTGATCTGCTCTGGCTCGTTTCTATCAATCACCTGTCCTGTGCAAATTTCCCACATCGACCTGTGGGGGAAGGGAAAGAAGATGGGAGAAAGGGCACCCTAGGGTTTGGATCTCCACCCTGTTGCAACATTGGAGAGGAGTCAGATTAAATGCACCCCCCATGCCTCAGTTTGTTCACATGCAAAATGGGGAGAACAATACTTTCAGGTGACTGATGAGAAAAGGAAAAACTGGTGAGAAACTGCCTTCAACGTTACCATTTTTGTAGGAAGGTACAATAACAATCATAATGAAAATGATAATAGGTTATTATTATCCACTCAGCGCCTTACAAATTTGCACTGAAGGCTGGGTGCAGTGGCTCACACCTGTAATCCTAGCACTTTGGGAGGCCAAGACAGGAGTATCTCTTGAGCTCAGGAGTTCAAGACAAATTTGCACTCAGTTTGTATTTACATGTACGGATATAATGAATTCACAGAATGACTGTTAATTGGAGGGCACATGCCACAAACTGCTTTATCTAGAACCTGGACTAGTTATCAAAAAGGAGTTATTTATTCATCTATTTCAGCATGCCTTTTAGAGGGTGGAATCTAGAGACAGTGGTTTGGAAACTTTCCGCATAACCATGCGGGAACAAGAACACAGACACATGGATGCATATGATATGTGCACACCAAGTGCATATATGAAAACGTATACACGCATGAAAATATGGGTTTGCATTTACAACAATGCACATTGCTACTCAGTTTACAAAAGACTTTTGCATCTACTTCTCATTTAATCCTCACAGCATTAGGCATTGTTAAACTCCATTTTACAGATTAGAAAACTGAAGCTTGGAAAAATAGCTTTCCCAAAATCTCGATAAGAAGTTATAGAATCAAAGCCATTTATTCTAATTCTGAGTCATTCTCATATTTAGCAAACATGTGATGGACACCTTCTGTGGGCTGGATACTAAAGCATGGTGGCCACAAAGATCAAAGACATATCCCACTGCCCTCAAGGAACTCACACGGAGTGAAGACAGAGAAATTACACTCCTGTAGGATATGTATTCCATAATCAGCCTGGGGCTTAGTGAAGCCTTCCAAGAAGAGATGGCCAGGCTGCATCGTGAAGGACAAGCTGACCAGTCTGATGAAGAAGGCGGGAGGTGTGACTCAGGCAGAGAGACAACGCGTGCAACAATGTGATGGCAAAAGAAACAAGAGTGCTCGATACAGTTCAGGAGAGCCGCTGCTCCGTGTGCAGGGAGAGTGGTGGGAACGAGGCTAGGGTGAGCATTACGTGCTCAGCATTTGGGTTTTCCTGAAGTCTACGGGGGAGCGAATGAAAAATTTTAAGTGGGGAAGCGACATGACCAAATGTCATTTGCATTACAGATCAGTCCAGCTGCCATGAGGACAGACTGGAAAGTGTGTTGGCAGTAGGAGAAATGGTGGAATGACCCAGGCAAAACTCAGTATGTCACTGCTGAGGCAGGGGATGATTTCGGAAAAAGAGTGGATTTGAAAGATATTTAGGAGGACCTGGTGACAGTTGCCAGGTTACTGGCCTGAGCACCAGACGGGTGGAGGTGCCATTCACAGAGAAGGAACAGACTCTGGGTGTGCAACAGAGATTAGAAATAAATTCTGTTTTGAGCATAGCGAGTTCTGAAAATCTAAGTACATCTGTATGGAAATGTCCTCTAGCAGGGAGTTGGATAGTCAGGCCCAAATGGAAGAAGAGGTCTAAATTATAGAGAGATAGGTCATCATATCAGCTGAAACTATGGCATGGCTAATAATAATGATATCTGCTAAAGTACTTACTATGTATCTGGCACTGTTTTGCAAAGCACTTTTGGCAGATTATCTCATTTAATTCTCACAACAACTTCGTGCGGCAAGTATTATGATTAAGTATTGCCCAGGGAGAGGGTTTCATATAAGAAGATGTCCAGGCCGGGCGCGGTGGCTCACGCCTGTAATCCTAGCTCTCTGGGAGGCCAAGGCGGGCGGATTGTTCTGAGCTCAGGAGTTCGAGACCAGCCTGAGCAAGAGCGAGACCCCGTCTCTACCAAAAAATAGAAAGAAATTAATTGGACAGCTAAAAATATATACAGAAAAAATTAGCTTGGCATGGTGGCGCATGCCTGTAGTCCCAGCTACTCGGGAGGCTGAGGCAGAGAAGGAT
>CAUYSK010053116.1:0-27044 GCA_963575035.1 Avahi laniger
GAGCAAGAACGAGACCCCATCTCTACTAAAAAAAATAGAAAGAAATTAATTGGACAACTAAAAATATATATAGAAAAAATTAGCCAGGCATGGTGGCGCATGCCTGTAGTCCCAGCTACTCGGGAGGCTGAGGCAGGAGGAGTGCTTGAGCTCAGGAGTCTGAGGTTGCTGTGAGCTAGGCTGACACCACGGCACTGTAGCCCGGGCAACACAGTGAGATTCTGTCTCAAAAAACAAACAAACAAAAAAAAGAATGTAGCAAAGCCTGAATGTCTGATGTTATCTGTAATGAAATAGATAGAAACAAGAATTGGTGAGTTTTAAAAAAGTAATTGGGGCAGAAGAGATGTGATAATTTGATGATCTTCCAGATAAACTGAAAATTCCAATAAAATTTTATTTTTAAAAGGGGGTGGTTGGCCAGATTTGGCCCTTGGGTCGTAGTTTGCCAGTTCTTGTTGGAGAGAAACATAAAAGTTTGGAAACAAGGAAGCTGTGCTTGTGAACTTTCCTGACTTCTAAGAACTGACTCTGATACTAACCTACATCGTTGCTCTTTCCAGAAGCTAGCGTGGCTGTGATCCAACAATGTCTAGAGATCGCTTTTCAGCTGCCTAAGCAAGCTCTTTCTCTTTGTAGAAAGCAGAGATTAGAAGTTCCAGAGATTTGAATCTGCTGGCGGTCTCCACTTTGGGCCGTGACACGTCTTTTCCCGCGCCGATCCGCCTACCACCACCTTGCAGAGAAATTCCCTGATGCTCAAGCACGTGTCGTTATCAGATCGCCGGGCAGAGAAGAGCAGACAGCCGAAGGAGTCTTACTGAAATCACTGAGGCATAAAATAAGTTGCGCTTTAGACTTTAACTCTGAACTCTGAAGAAAAAATTGTCTCAGCATTACAGGTATAAAATTTGGAAACTCATAATAGATATTTAAGAGTAATGAGAACTTGGAACAAGTCCAGTATGTGTTGGGTCTTTGGGACATAAAAATGCAGGAAAATATGGATCTTTCTGTGCGGTTCACTAAGACCGATATGCAGAATTTAGGCCTCACCATTTGTGTTTCCACTAAGAGAAATTTTATCCTTCTCATACACAAGGCTTTCTGGCTTTAAGTTGATATCATAATGCCATTTCTTACTGTATGATTCATCAGCTTCATTTAATTAAATTCAGACCACAGAAAGGAGGGATCCAGTCAAGCATTTCTGTCCCTGAACCTCCATTCTTCTCTTGAGGTCTCTGACATGAAGTGAGAAACGCACAAACATCTCTTCAGGTTTACAGTTACTTTTCTTTTTCTTAAGTCTTTCTGCACACACAGTCTATCTTAGAGAAATCCGAGAGCAATTTCGCAAGATGCTACTATCTAAGATTTAAAATCATCCTGTTAAAGGTGTCTAAAAAAAGTTACTCCTTTCACAGAACACTGAGCATATTGATTCTGCCTGACTTCTATTAATCCTTTCATTGTGGAGGGTAAATCACAATAGCTCTCAGCAGAGTGTCTTTGTCAGACATGGAACTTACCTATTTCACATGCATTTTCAAAATCAGTGCTAATTTTGTGTATCAAGAAAAGGGATGTTTTTACTTGGGTATAAAGGTTTAGGTAATTGTGAGTTGCTACAGTTAATCTATTTTTGACCTTCATAGTAATTGGAACAATTAATTTTAATAACTATTGAGTAAACTCTATATGAGACATGTTGATAGCAGCCCCCAATCCTTAAATAGACCTTGTAAGAGAACATCATCCTGATTTTACAGTTCAAGATATTGAATTTAGTTTATTCACGTGTTTAGTTGACTTGTGCAAAATCATTCAGATAAATGTCACTGTCATGTTTTGATCGCAGATCTATTTAAAGTGCTTCATTTGTATACATTTTTGTTTTTGTTTTTTCCTGCCGCGTTATTCTTGGTTATCCAGACAGGAAGGGAAAAGTCACTCTGCCCGGTTTAACTTTTTTAACCAGCCTATCTGCTTGTCCTGACTGGAGAGCTGTCCTCTGTCAGCTCTTCGCCAGCAAAGGGGCATCACTATAAAAAGGGAAAACCGTGCTCATTTATCTTCTCAGAATTCTCGTGTTCCTTAGGCTATGTACTAAATAATCAATCACTTACATACGTATTGTCTTATAGAGTTCTCTGATTTTTGAAAGCTTCTCAGCAGCAAGCTCATGTTAGTGGGCCAAATTTCTAGGCCTCTGTGTGTGGGCGTGGCCAAGAGTTTTTAAATAAATTTTGACAAATTCTCAAAGTGAGTCTCTACAGAAATAAGTACAAAGTAACAATAAGAAAAAGAAAAGTCACATATAGTTAAGTGAGAAAATGTCTACATAGATCAAAAAGTATGGCAGCGCTGTAGAACTGCAGAGATGTCTACTGTGATACATGAATATGACGAGAGGATTTAAGAATGATAACAATCATATTTATTTTTTCTTACAGTCCTTTGGAGCAATGTTTAATGTATATATATTTACACTGACTTTGGAATTATGACCTTGGCTCTGAAAACCCTCTTCCCTGCATATGGAAACTATCTGAGGTCTCATTCATCCACGTCTCATAAGGTACCTGGAGGCCCACAGTTGATGGAATTCTATTACCTGAGCAGCATACCCTGGCACTGCAGGTATTTTATACGAACAGCACAGTTCCATTGTCTTGCCTCTCTATAGTTAGGAAATGAACTGAGCTGAGAAAGCAACAGAATAGATTTCAAATTTGCTTAACCTATGCTTTGTAACAGTAGGTTTTTAAACATTACATTGAATTATTTAGGGTTTCTGTGAAATCCATTCCCTCCAGAGAAATCTAAAAGCCAGACATTCCTAACCAGAATACATTTGAGAAAAATCTACCACAAGACAAAATGTTGAACTAAGATCTTTTCTCCATTTTAACTCATAGAATTTCCCCTCTAACAATTAACTGGATAAATAAAACATATCTCAGTAGCTATTTTTGAATCTTGTTTCATTTTTTTGTATTCAGTTTTATATATCAGCTTTGTACTCAAAGCTAGATAACAGCTCTGTATGTTCATGCACTCCACTCAAAAGGGATTAAGTTATCTACAGAATGTTCTTAACTATCTTTTGAAACAAGATAGAATATATAGAATATAAATAAATACATTAATTAAAAATCAGAACATCTTCCTTTGGTCAGTTTTTTTTCATTTTAAGTCATGTTAGAAATGTTTCTGCATGGAGCGTTTTGAAACTAATGAAAAACTGACTTTGGAACAAACATTAAAATACATTATATTTATTGATTTGTAACTATTTCAAACTATGGCTATATTGTCCAGGTTTTAGTAGCATTGCAGAGTGTATAAAATTTAGTAGGAAAAAGACAACCTCAAAACAATCTTGGAAACATGGTTGAGTCAAACATTTGTCACTGCAACTGGGAAAACTTTCCTTTTCTGTAACTCCTGAAGGAAATGTAGTCTTGCTGACTCAATTAATGTAATCCTTTCACTAGTAAGCAACCAGTGAAGCAAGGAAAGAGGAAAGGATAAAGTGATAAGAAGAAAATTCTGAATTAAAATCTCTTAACTTCAAAAAAGTTTGTTTTTGCAATTTGTAAGAGCTGATTTAATCTCTTCTGTAACCATTCCAATTTGATAAGCTAGCCAAACATAATTACTGGGAAAAAAAGCCACTAGATCTGGAGAGAGATGGTCTAAACAAACAGTCACACTATTAGGCATTCTAAGACATAGCTACAGGAGACCCTCTGGCGATGGTGCACTGTGCAAGCTACACGAGCCAAGAGCCTCTTGCTTTGGCCCACGGTGTGACTTTGACAGTAAGACGAGCAGAGTCAAGGAACAGTGAAGCCAACCTTCTGGAGGGGAGCGTTGGCTCCACACTAATTCACTTACCCTCCTTCTGCTAAAGCCCCACTCCATGAAAAGATGGCCCATGCGAATCCTATGTTCTGTCTTCTTCAAGAAGTGAAGAGAGGGAGAAGGGTATTTGGGTTTCTTCAAAGAATCGGACCCAATAATCACTGTTCGTCCCAATGCCAACTAGGTCATTGATACTCTTTTCAAGATACAACGAAGCTTCATACTTGAGGACCAATTTTTGATATTTTACTCTTCTTCATTGTTTCTATGTTTTCACTTGGGAATAATGAGATATATAATTCAGATCCTCAAGACTTTTTGAATGTCCATTCAAATTTCCCCAAATGAAAAAATAATAACAAAAATAACCCCCCAGCAACCAGTGAAACCCTTTAAATGAGCCAATACATTGCTTAATTTAATGTCACCTCGCTAGGCTAAGAAATTGCCCCAAAGCGTATGCTCACTTACTCCTCATCATCAGCTGGGCCGAGTGACTAGATTGTGTAGCCGGACACGGAACAGATACATACAGTGCGTAACCGACAGCAAAACAAAAGGGTGATGATGAAAATGGTCTACACACACCGAGTCCAAACTGGCTGAAATCAAGAAAGATCAAAAAAAATTCTGCTTTCAACTCCCTCCCACCCTCAAATTCTCTGTGCTCTTCCTACCACTCTTGTAGTGCTGGGGAATTTCCATGCCAGTTCTGCTTAAAACCGCAAAGCAGCTAAGTAGAGCAAGTAGGTAGAATGTGCACCAGCTAGCTGAAACCACAAATCAGTTAAGCAGAGTTATAAGCCTGTCGTGACTGTGCTGCTTGTTGTAAGCCTTTCCTAACTATACTGTTTGTTATAAGCCTATGATAACTGTACTGCATGTAAAAACTGCTATTAATTGGCTAACTTTTAATCCTTTTACTAATTGGTTAACTTTTATGCTTGTGTATGTTATTGGATAAGACTAACCCCCCCTCCCCCCAAAAAAGTATAAAACCTGACAAAAACCAGGAAGAGGAGCTCAGAATTTGGAGACTTGTCTCTTCTGGGCCCGCTGGCGTTAAGAGATTAAACACTCACTCTCCAACTCTCTGTGAGCTGCCCGGTTATTCCTTTGGGAGCCGTCACTGCAACACTTGCCCTAACAGCAGGAGTTAAAGTGCCAAGCTGGGAGGGGCGGAAGAAGCAAGGACTCTCTGTCATCCAGTTCCTTGTCCTCTCTTCTCTCTGTCTCCTCTTCTTTCTCTCAAGACCAGAGAAGGGCTCTTTCTTCTCTCCCTCAGTGGACGCAGATTCCCTCCTGTCTCCTCCTCCTCACTGAGGCTCACGCAGTCCCTTAAGGGCCTGACTTTTGATTTTAAAATGAGAATGCTTTGAAATTTGAAAATCCTTTCTCTCTACACAAAGAGTGTTGTTTGAGGTTAACATCCTGCTATACGTGCACGCACGCGCACACACACACACACACACACACACACACACACACTAATTTTTATTTGTTAACAGCTGCTCATTTTTCTCTTCCTCTGTGCTTTCCTACTAAGACAACCTTGGTTGCCCCGGAGGCATTAGATGCCTCTGGTGAAACAGAAACAAGATCATTAGAAGGAAAAACAGAAGGAGAAAACATATTAATGTATTTTTACAGATGTCTTTCTACTTAATAAATAGAAGAAATATTTATAACTGAAACTATTCCTTTAATTTATTCTTCCGTTCATTCAGGTAACGGATAGCCATTGAGTGCGCACCACGTGTAATCACTGTGGTAGAAGTCAGAGGATGTGACAGAAACATTTCTGGCCTAATGGGTAAGATTATCACAGAACCGGTAATTACAAGTATGATAAGGATTACAGAAGGGGAAATTTGAGGCTCAATAGAACACCAACAGGAGGTGTATACCTGGTTTGAATTGTCAGAAAGAATTTTCCTCAGAAAGTAAAAAAAGTGAAGGAAAGAGCCTATGTGTACAGTCTTCTTAGGGGTACTTGCGAGTGGACACATTTGTCTGTCTGTGAGTGTAGCTGTACACCTGTGATTTACACCTAATGAAAATGATAATCTGATGTCCTGAGCCTTTGTCCCTGATGAATTTCTTTTGAAAAAATCATGCTTATCTTTTTAGATTGGTAGTTCAATTTTTTTTTCTCCTATGTGAGTATTTTTTTAAAAGATTCAGGTAGATTTACTTGTCAAGTAATTTTATGAGCATAAATTAATTTTTAAGTAGTTGAACATTTCTTTTAGGATTCTGTGGAAATCTAGACATTTTAATGTACTTATTTTATTGGCAAGGCCAATTATAAAACAATGACAAGTAAGCATTTCTGCTAAAACCAGAAAGCTTTGTTTAATAAATGAGAAACATTGTATTATCTGAAGAAAACTTTATAATAAAATATAATTTTCTCAGTTTTGCTGAACAGAAATAAAGGATATAAGCCATTTAAGCAATGATTCCCCTACATTGAACTAAACACACATTAAAATGGGTTGACTAAATTTGCTTCCGTTTTTGTTCATGCTATTATTTAAGGAGGCAACAATTAGCTTCTATCTATCAGGAAAAAACTGCTTTATAGATTTATAGCCAATCAACTCTGGTCCCTGATGCTTAAACCAAGAATTTTGGTTGCATGGCAACAGCGTTCTCCAAGGTCGAAGAAAATCTGGAAAAGGAGAGGGCCAACTCATCTCTCATCGTTCAGAACAAAAAAGCACTTGTGTTACAAACTGTCCTTCGCCTAACAAGAGGCAAAAGGAACAAACACACGGTGATGAGGTAGATTATAAGACCACAGTCCAGCTTGTTCCATCACCTCTACTCGACTGAGAATGTGGCATTATGACAAATAATATCAAAGGACAGAACTAATTTTCTGCATCATTGGCTTGATTAGAGGAATCTCTGCCCCAGAGGTGCCCTAGCTCTCCAACACACAAAAGGATTTCCGGTTTAACTTCGATGTAATATTTAAAATATATGGGACTTTAGTGGTATTGAAAATCATTTCTATTAAGTCAGAATAAGTATGCATTTCTCAGGAAAGATAAAAATTCTAGCTGCCATTTACTGAGCATGTATGCTAAACATCAGGCTTTATGCTAATCATATATTAGTTCATACAAACATTGCAAAACCTTATGAGGTATGATCATCACCATTTTCCTAATGATGAAAGTGAGCTTTGAAAAGTGAAGGAAATTGCTGAATATCACAAAGTAAATAAGTAGTACAATCTGTCTGATTTCCGAGTCTATACATTTAACTATTAATACTAATTTTTCCACACACACTTTGATTATTAAGACTAAAATCTATTTGAAATGAACTTCATGTTTTATTCAAATAACTTTCATATTTATCATCTTACTGGATTTCTATCAAAATTAATTTGGTTTGGACAGTAAATATTTTATTCCTATTGTATATAGATGAAAAAACTAAAAATCAAAAATGTATGTATTTTATCCCAAATCATACAATTGATTAAGTGGTAGAGGCTAGGCACAAATCTTGCTTTTCTAATACAAAATTTAGTGTTCCTCTATTTTTTTGTTTGCTTGTTTTACTTTCCCTCACACTTGCCTTCTTTGGTTAAAGGAAAGAACTTTCTCAGTGTTAAGGAAGTCCCTGAGGCAGAGTTCCAGATTTTGAGCCAGGAGACTTGGGTTTTCATGCTCTTTGAACAAATTCAAAGGAGGGTAATAAATACAACCACATGTAAGGGAGAGAAAAAAAAAAAAAAAGACAAACTCAACATCCGTGACCCCTCTCTGCACATCTTCTTTCTTGCTTTCTCCTAAACTGTAACCCGACGTCCTGGAACACAACTCAAGTTTTCTCGCACACCTGTGATGTAAACATTACCAAGGGCCTAAATCATGAGCATTTTTGTAGATGAGAATGCCACAGGGTTCTCTTTTCTTCTTTTTTGGTGGGATAGCCCTTTTAGTTATCCCAAACATATTTTAAGTTCTCGAGAGTACATTTAAGAAGAGGGTATTTTAAAGGAATTATAAAAAGCTAAAATATCGTCTTAGAGTCATCTCTAAAGAGTATCTTTTCCCTCCGCAGTTGGGAGCCTTTACTGGGACTTTATCTTGCTTTGTTAGAGACAGGGGCAGCAGTGAGAGGGCAGACCTGGTCACTTAATCTAAACAAAAGTTTGGTTAAGGTGGCTTTTGCTGTACAAGGTCTTTCCCAGTTCCATAAGAAGTGTAGAATTATTTTTTCTAGGTCTGCAAAAAATGATGTTGATATTTTTTTTTTTTTTTTTTTTGAGACAGAGTCTCACTCTTGCCTGGGGCGAGTGCCGTGGCGTCAGCCTAGCTCACAGCAGCCTCAAACTCCTGGGCTCAGGCAATCCTACTGTCTCAGCCTCCCGAGTAGCTGGGACTACAGGCATGCGCCACCATGCCCGGCTATTATTCTAAAATTTATATGGAAAGGTATAGGTCCTGGAGTAGCTAAAATAATATTGGAAAATAAGAATTATGTGGGAAGAGTCACTCTACCTGATATTAAGAGTTACTATATAGCCATAGTAATCATCACAATGTGGTATTGGCCAAGGAATAGGCACAGATCAATAGACCAACGGAATGAACAGACAACCCAGGAACAGACCCATACCAATGCCCCAACTGATGTTTGATAACAGCGTAAAAGCAATTCAATGGAGGAAGTATAGTCTTTCAACAAGTAATGTTGAAGCAATTGGATATACATTGGCAAAAGAATAAACCTTGACCTAAGTCTCATACCTATTACAAAACATAACTCAAAATGAATCATACATTTAAATATAAAATGTAAGACATTCAGAAATAATAAAACACATAAGAGACAAATCTTTGGGACCAGGGGCTTTTAGTCTTGACTCCAGAAACACAAGCCATAAAAAAAAAATTAAATTGGACCTCATCAAAATTAAAATATTTTTCTCAGAAAATGCTATGAGCTAATTTAAAACATAAGTCATTTATTTAAAAAATGAAATTTTAACATTATCACATGTTTCTAAGTGTGAAAAATAGAGACCTCATCTGATTTAGTTTATGTAGAGTGATGAGTCCACCAGTCAACTTTTCTTAGAGGCCTAAGTGTGCAGGATATGTGCTATTGCAATGCCTGAGTCACTTCTAGGGCATGTATTTCCTTGGCTACTACTTTTCTAAAGGGTAAATCCGCTGGAAACAACATGTAATGAACATACTCATAGAATGCTAGGCTTTGGAAAAAAAATACATTTGGGCAAAAGCAAGTAAAGGACCTTACAGGAGCTTCACTTTTTGCAGTTCTTACCTTAGACTTGGTTGCAATTTCAAAAACATGGAGGAGAATATCCCTGATATGAAGAAAGAACTGGCTCTGATTTGAAATGCACTTAAAACTCCTAGTGCACTGAAGAAGGAGACCAACACTTAGTGGCAGAGTTTGAAATCCAAGGCTGACTTCTTTATGACAGACAAAGTTGACTGCAATGAACATTCTTGGCACTAGCTCAATGGATTTTGAGTTTCTAGATCCTGAAAGGAAAATTTTCTTAAGAGCCTTTCAGCCCACTGATGGGTTTGGGTAAAGGGGTGCAGGGGTTGGGGTGAGAAGAGCTACTGCCTGGCCTCTGGAGCCGGTCATAATTAACATTTACCAAATCTACTCTAGCAGGTGTGTTCACTAGTTTTCTTATCTAATCCTTACCACAGTCTTAAAAAGTATACACTAAAAGAGGATTATTCAAAACTAAGGGAAGGGAACTTACTGTATTGATTGCTTACTATTTGTGCCAGGCACTCTGCTATGCACTTTTATTCCTTAGAACGATGCTGTAAGGTAGACACTATTATCATTTCCGTTTTACAGGTGAGGCAAAGGAGGCTCAGAGAAGTGAAGGGACTTATTGCTGCTTCTGCCAGTCCTCTGCAGCTCAGCCCAGGTGTGTTTTTCTCTCTCTCCCTCCCTCCCTCCTGCTCTCTCTTCCCATTGCTTGCGCGCTCTCTCTCTCTCTCTCTCTCTCTCTCTCTCTCTCTCTCTCTCTCTCTCTCGCATTTTGCAACACAAATATCCCCCAGTACAAATATTCAGTTGCAAAAATGGCTGAGCAGCCATCAAGTGTCTACCAACAAAAGGCTGCAGGGACTGGTGGTGATCCCAGGAAGCCCAGCAACAGAGCTCGCTATAGCTCTGAAGCAGGGAAAGCAGTATGAAGATTGGCACAATGTCAAGGGGTGAGGGAAGCAGGAACAGAACCAGAGCCCTAACTAACAGTTTTGGCGCCTGGGGCAAGCAGCGTGAAACTAGCCTTCTCTTCAATGGAAGCTGCTCTTGGCAGGGAGAGGGGCAGCCCTACACACAAAAGGTCCCCTGGCTGGTGCGCTCCCAGCCCTTGACCTCGGGCCTCTCTCTCCATCCATCTCTGCTACTGCCAAGGGGGCTGGCCTGGGGCCAGGGTGAGACTTCCAACTGAGACCAGAGAGGTGGTGGGAGAAAAATGTGGTGCCCTCTAAATTTCTGTGCCCCAATGACCCTACCCTAGCCAAGGCTCTGGAAAGAATAGAGCAGAATGTTGGGCTGGGAAGGGAGGTGAGGGAAGTCAGAGAAGGATTGCCTGGAAGAATAAGAAGAGGTCAGGGGGCCATCAGTCACAGCGATGGAACTGAACAAGTCCTCCAAAAGACGGGAAGTGTTGGTAGCTGGAAGGCATTTCAGAGTTCAAGATCAGAGAGGTGAAGTAGGCAATTGCAAGTGATAGCAGTGGCTGCTGAAGTAGACAAGAGAGATCAAGGAAATGGGAGGGCTATTACTGATTCCACAAGCTTTTGTTCAGCCTACTATGTGCCAGGCCCTGTGACAGGCACTGGGGACACAGTGGTGAAAACCATGTCTAGTTCACCCTTATTCAAGCGTGGGGATCTAGTGGAGAGACAGGAGAAAGACAAGCAGGCAAATACAATAAGATGTGGAAGTGCCCCAGGGCTTACCCAGATGTGGAAGAACTGGCTCTCGTGCTCCAGTAAATTTCAATTTACAGAGATCTACTCTCCTTTCAAGCAGAAAGATGAACTCACGGCAAGGAAACACATACGACCAAGTACTTTAGGAATGTTGAAGAAGAAATGATTCATTCTTATTTCTGAGAGAGAGAGAGAGAGAGAAGAAAAATCAGAAAGGGCTTCATGAAGTTCGTGGCATGTGAAGATGAATAGGATTTAAAAGGAGTTGGGATGGGGAGAGGATTTTAAGCTGGAGGAATTCGGTACGCATGGAGACAGAAAAGCACAGAACGCATGTAGGGACTGGGGATAAATGGGTGTGTTTAGGGGGTGAAGCTGCTGCTGGTGTGTTGGGGCAGTGGGGAGAGTTGAGTGTTGATAGCGATTAGAAAAGAGGCTGGAAGGGTTGCTTGGGATCAGAGGACAGAAAGTCTTCAATTACAGCTTTCAGAGTTCAGTCAGGATTCTATAAGCAATGAAGATTCAATTTTCTTTTTTAAAAAAAGAAATGAGATGATTTTTTTTCTGTGATTTAGAAGGAACTTCCAGTGCAAGTCTGGGTAATGGCAGGCAGAGAAAAGAGGCAGAAAGATCTGTTTAGAAGCTATTACAGAGGTTCAAGTGCAAGCTGAGGTCCAGATGTAGGGCAATGGGAATGAAAAGGGAAAGAGAATGGTGGATACAAGAGTCACTGGAGATGGGGCTTATCAACCAAATGAATGTGGGAGGAGCTAGAGAGGACAATATATCTATGCCACACCCTTCTTTCCAGCTCAGAATTTTTTCTTATTGAGTTTTGGGTTACAGTGGAAGTCACCTTTCTCGTTTAAATTCATAAAAAACACAGAGAGAGGCCGGGCGCGGTAGCTCACGCCTGTAATCCTAGCTCTCTGGGAGGCCGAGGCGGGCGGATTGTGTGAGATCAGGAGTTCGAGACCAGCCTGAGCAAGAGCGAGACCCCGTCTCTACCAAAAATAGAAAGAAATTAATTGGACAGCTAAAAATATATAGAAAAAAAATTAGCCGAGCATGGTGGCACATGCCTGTAGTCCCAGCTACCCGGGAGGCTGAGGCAGGAGGATTGCTTGAGCCCAGGAGTCTGAGGTTGCTGTGAGCTAGGCTGACGCCACGGCACTCACTCTAGCCTGGGCAAAAAAGTGAGACTCTGTCTCCAAAAAAAAAAAAAAAAACACAGAGAGATAAAGAGATGCAATGAAATCGAAAACCAGCAAGATATCCCAACTATTTGCTATGGCCCTGGCAGATGTGTCCTTAAGCAAAGCATGGATGGGTTCCCAAGTGGTATAGCTGGGTCAGGAAGGAAAAAGTTGCTCCTAAGTAATTTTTTTTTTTTTTTGAGACAGAGTCTCACTCTGTTGCCTCGGCTAGGGTGCCGTGGCTTTAACCTAACTCACTGCAACCTCAAACTCCTGGGCTCAAGCAATCCTTTTGCCTCGGCCTCCCCAGTAGCTGGGACTACAGGCATGCGCCACAGTGCCTGGATAATTTTTATATATATATATATATATATATATTTAGTTGTCCATCTAATTTCTTTCTACTTTTAGTAGAGACGAGGTCTCACTCTTGCTCAGGCTGGTCTTGAACTCCTGACCTTGAGCAATCCTCCTGCCTTGGCCTCCCAGAGTGCTAGGATTACAGGTGTGAGCCACCATACCTGACCAATTTTTTTTAAATTTTAAATTTTTTAAATTTTAAATTTTTTTAAATAGTAAAATAATGCTTAACATTTGTCGTATGTGTTACATGCAGTATCTCACTTAACCCTTCTAATAATCTCATGTGGTATATATTATTACTTTTATTCTCCAATAAGAAAAACAAGCTCAGTGTGGTGTAGTTCCCACAGGTTTAGATCACACAGCTAGCATGTGACTAATTGGAGATTTCAACTCAGGACATTCTGCCACACCACCAAGATTGCTTTTGAAACAAGCTCACTGAGCTATGATGTCAGAGACAAAAGTCCATTTCCAAAGCAGAAGAAAACAAAGTAACCCTCTTTCTGAGGTAACCAGGGCTTTTTTTCACTCAGCTGTTCCATGTAAACTCTCAAGCCACGATTCCCAGTAGATAGACACCAAATCAACCAAGAACCTGTTAGAAATCCTAAGAGCCAGACAGAATATTCAGATACTAAGTAAATACACAAAAAGCAAGAACTTTGATATATATCAGTAGTATCTTGTTAAAAAACAATAAAAAACAAATCCCATTCCCAACATCAACAAAAAATTTAAAACAACTAAGAATAATCTTAATAAAATGTGTATATGGATGGGCTATATGAAGGATACTACACTACAAGTAAGATAAAACCATAAAAAAGACCATGCAAGCTGAAACCACACAAAGCAATCTTAATAATCAATGAGAAAACTTAGGGTTGTTTAGTGAACTTTAAAAATTTTTGTCAAAGCACTAGAAACTTTCTTACTGTCCATTCCATTATAAACGCATAAAGAAATGAAAAAATAGTAAAATTAATATTTAGTACACTGTAATTTAAACATTAGAAATATTGAGAATTACAGTGTTTTATTACTTTGTAAAATACTTGTAACAGCAGTTTGAACAGTACTTGTCTTCTTCTTCTCCAAACAAGCAAGCATATATTTTATGTTTTAACAAGTTGTCATACTCCTTTTGAAGTTCTGGATCAGCTTCCAATATTTTGTCCTTTACACTTTCAATGTCATGAAATATCACCAGGAGTTCCTTCAAAGTGTAGTTTCTTACTGGTACCACTGTCTCTGGGACATCGTCATCCTTTTTATCGCGACTTTCCACATTTACATTGTTACTTTTACCACCAATAAGTTCCTCTGGCTGCATTTCTAGGATCTCTCAAATGGCAGCATTGTCAACATTCCCATGGCTAGCTTTTTCTCCTGTAATTTCACTTATGTTTGATTTTAATTTCACTTCTAACATTATCACTTTTTGTTTCCTAGCTCCACTTTCATCTTTGTTGGGCAATTCACTCTTTTGATTATCTATTTTTTTTAAATGTCATGAAAGTTTATCACTGAGAGACAAAGAGGAAACATAACTACATACTTTGCACAGTGACCTATCACCAACGGATTTTAAAAGAAGTGATGCCATTGGTCACTGATCATGATGCACTTTTGTTATTCACATAGTAAGTTTGTGGACTAAAGAGACAGCACCAAAGTTTGTACTTTATATAATTACTCACAGTTAATCTACTCTAGTGACTGAAATTCGAACCATGTTGTTGGGGAACTGCTGTTATTTAATTAAACCATCGTAACTGAAATTCATGAATAGTGGAACCAACATACTTTCATAAATGGAGAGAAACACCATACTAAACTTTTACTGAATGCTCACTATGTGTCATGTCTTGTTCTAAGTTGCTCTTTATATGTGTTCATTTACTTAATCTACCTGAAAACCCTATGAAGTAGGCACTGTTTGTATCCCCCTTTTATAGATGGAGAAAGTGGGGCACAGAAAGATTAAGTAACTTTCTAAAAATCACACAGCTAGGAAGTGGCAAAGCCAGATTTTGAATCCAAGCAGTCAGACTCCCAAGGCTAAGCACTTTACTGTATGTTGTCTCATATGCCGGAGTGCCAAGATGTTTATTTTCTCCATAATAAATTCCAGAAGAATTTTTGTAAGTAGTACTTGAGATAGTCTTAATTCACTTAGAAAGCAATGGACTAGAGAAAGAATTATCTTCGTATATTAAAACACAATTTAAAGCTACATTAATTAAAACAGTGCTGTGCCAGAACCAGAGTTGAGAAACAAATCAATGGAATGGAGTATACAGTTCAGAAAAAGAATTATCATCTCTTTAAATATTTTTGAGTAGAAGAGTGAATTGTATCCTAAATCAGAGAAAAAATGAAATGTATAAATGGTGTTAAGTGAATTGGTTAACTATGATAAAATAAAGTTGGATTCCTTTTTCATATTTCACACTGAAGTAAATTTCAAGTGATTTAAAGAGTTAATGGGGAAAATGAAACCATAAATGGATAGATAAAAATAAAAGTGAATATCTAAAATATCTTGGGGCTAGAAGACTTTCTTAACATAAAAGCAATAGGAAAAGCCCAAAAGGAAAAATATAATAGAGTCAGCCATAGGTATTATAATTATGTAAAGAGATCGTGAGCAGTAGGAAAAACTTACAGCCCAATAGAAAAAAGACGGAAAAGGCCATAAACAGATACTACACAAATTAAATACAAAAATCTAATCAAGATATTTAAAATGATAAATCTATATGTAATGATAAAAATATAAATTTAAAAAATAAACATTTGGCCTAGTAATTGGAAAGATGTTTTCGTTTGTTTGCTTGTTTTAGTATAGCATCACATTTGATGATGGCAGGATGAAACTGTGACTCTTAATACTGCTGCTGGGAATATACATTGATACATATTTTCTGGAAAGCAATCCGTCAAAGATATTTTTTAATTCACAACTTTACCTGGTAATTTATCTTCTGGGAATAATTCCTAAGAATGTTAGTGTCACTTATAATATTGACAAATAGGTGCAACAGGAATGCTCACTAAGACAAAAATAGTTAAACAAAATGTGCCACAGCCTTGCAATTGTGCAGCCATTAATGGTGATGTTTTTGAAGAATATATATGTAAACAAGGAAATCCTCAAATATATTAAGCAAAAACCAAAAAGGAAGAATTCAAAATTACGTACTATAATCTCGATTCTTTTAGGATGAAAGTAAATATATACACAGAAAAAATGTATAGAAATATAATCCAATGTTATCCTTGGATGATGGGGCTACAGATGACTTTCATCTTCTTTTAAACTTTCTGTATTCTTCAATTTCTCTACTACAGATATGTATTATATTTATAATTTAAGGGAATCACAAACACTTTAAAGTTTTTCTCTGCATCCATCCACCCATCTATCTATTCCTCTCTTTCTCTCTTTCCTTCTAGTCTTAAAGAAACCTGTGTTCTTTCACCTGTCCTAGGCTCATATCCCTTGTAGCCAAGGGGCATTGCTTTATCAATTTTTAAAGCACTGTCTCTCCCTTCTCATGGACTCCTTTCTCTCTGCCCTTACATACAGTCACAGTCCTACTGGCCCCGAATCACTTGCACTTAACCCTGCTCTCATTCTGCCACCCCCACCTTCACCATGAACATCTTTTCAGTGTAGCCTCTATTTACTTCATTTGCCTCTTTACCAACTACTTAAACCTTCACAATCTGGCTTTCAAATCCATTACTAACATGCTTTCCTAAAGAGCAGCTCTTCTGTCTATGGCCATACTACCCTGAACGCGCCCAATCTCATCTAAAGAGCAGCTCTTCTAACTGCCTACTCCAAGTGCTTCCTACCAATGCTTAATGTCTCCGCCCCCTCGGCAGCATTTGCCAGCATTCACCAAGCTCTCTTTCAAGGAACCATGGCTTTAGGGACAGACATTGCCCCTTTCTACTTCCCGCTTCCCTTTCTCACCTCTCCCAACACCATTCTCTTTTACCAGGTCTCCTTCTTTCACCCATTCCTAAACGAAATGATATTTATGGTTCTTTTTTCTCTTTTTCTCTCTCTAGACTCTGTCAGTACTTCAACCTTCTATGTTCAGCTCTTGCAGACCTTTCCTCTCTCCTAAATTCAAGTCTCATATTTGCAAGTTTCTGCTCAACCTTTCCACCCTAATGCCTGGCATGCATATGAAACTCTACATATTGGACTGTCAAGTATCTCTCACCTTTCCAAAGCTGCTCTTCTTCCAGACTTGTCTATTTCTATAAGTGGTACCATCTAAGTACCTCTTCAAAATACTCACATGGCTTTGAGAAGCAGACTGTCATTCCACACCCATCACAAATTCCTCAGCTTAGGCTCTTGGCATTTTTTTTCCTGGAGAGAGGGGAAAGGCTGCATCCTGCATCTTCATATTGGATTGATTCTCTGTTGAGGAGGATTCCTCCATGGCTATAGGGACTGTGAGTGGAAAGTTTCCCATCACCCACTGCAAGCAACATGTTAGCAGCACAAACATCTTAGAACTCTTCTGGGATATATTTTCCTACTTGCTTAATATTTCTTTAAAAGAGAATCCACTTGGTTTCCAAAAGCCTATCACTCAGATGGAATGTTGTTATAGCCAGAAGAGGTTCAAGGAAACAGAATGCTAAGGGTCAGAGGGATTTTGGTACAGAGGCAGAGAGGAGCAACACTCAAATCAATTTCATAATTTATGATGTGACTCAGAGATGGATTCTATCACAACACGTGCCATCAGGGAGCTTCCCATTTTAGTTAGTAATTCTTGCCAACTAGGAATTAAGCTTTGAAAAGCAACTATTTAAAATTGATGCACCCTGTTAATTTTCATGGTCTTGGGCAAAGCTATGGTCTCCATGCTCTACTGAAGATTCCACTTCACAGCAGTTGGAATTTTCTTCCTCAACAATGTGAGCTTGTCTTGAATACTTGCTAACAGCTGCAGTAACCAACAATAGACCTAACAACAATTACCTTCTTGGGGGCTACACAGAAAAGAAGTTGCAAGAAAAATGCCCAGACTATTCTTAAAGAACAAAAATACACACATACATAAGATTTTTCTTCAGGGCAATCTCTGTGTTTTCCCCTTTTTACATGGCTCGCTCCTTCCCCCTCCTTCACCCACATAATTTACTCCCCTCACCCCTCTCCACTCTACCCTTCTCACCTATGTTAGCAGCTTAGCGTGTAGCCTTTCATATTTTTCTTCATGGCCAAATAATTATATACAAATTGGACATATCCTTTAAAATACGTGTTTGATAAAATGGAATATTTAGCATATTTTTCTGCATTTTATTTTCATGCTTAACAATTCCTCACAGTGATCCTCCAAATTACCTGGTAGAGCTCTATTTTATTTTTTTTTTTTGATGTCTGTGTAATATATGTCTGCACTGATGTATTATCATTTTAGGCAAGCATCCTCCTTAACAGCATTCTCTTTGTTTTCATTTGTGCATGTGTATGTGACTACAGACAGTGCTGTAACAAATGCGCTTGTATATAGAGTCTTGTCCATTGGTGCTTTTATTTAAATGGGACATATTCTCAGAAATGGGATTTCCAAGGTAAAGCATATTTCAGGAGTTTTCTCTTTAGGAAGAAGCAGTAGCACTTCTAAACATTTTGCCTGTCTGATGACTGTAAGGTGATATCACAGTATTGCTTTAATTGAATCTTCCTTGACTATCAGTGAATTTGAGCATTTTTTCATAAATTTACTTAGCCTGTTGGATTATTATTCTGTCAGTGTGTCTCTTCACATCCTTTCTTGGTTCTTTGTCCTCCTACTGAATTTAAAGAGCTCTTTGTATATTATAGATATACCTTCTGTCTGCCCTTTGCATTACAAATAATAGTCTAAAACTATTATTTGTCTGTGGACTTTTTGTAGGGTTTCTTTTGCCATACAGAGGCTTTAAATTTATATAATGTCTAGTAGGCCCTTCTTTACTTTTATAGCTTCTGAGCATCCAGTGTTGTCCCCTGTCTTGTACATGTATTCCAGGATTTTTTTCTGCAAAATTTTAATTTATGTTTAAGTCTTCATCTAGAATTTATTTTAGTATGTGATGAAAGATAGTGTTCATGCAGCATTATTTTCCTCTCACAGAATATCAGATGTATTATCACTTATCAAATTGCCCATCTTTTCCTCTGATAAATTAAAATACCATTTTGTAGTACCATATATGCAAACACATTATAAAACAGCCGTAATCTAATCAAACCAATATATACTACTGGCACTGGACTAGATAAATAGATCAGAGGGACAAAAAAAGAAAATCACATACTCGCTGCACATCTGGGTTTATAAGCCTTGCTGAAAGGCTAACTTTTAAGAGGAGTTCTCTCCCTTTTTTGAGCACCCAAAGAAGAACATGGTGGCTTAGCACCCAGGTCTTACGCCTGGATTTCAATCTAGATCCCACCACTTGGCCTCTGAGCGAGTCTAATTACCTTGCTGAGGCTCAGCTTCCTCATCTGAGAAAGAGATATCCTCAAAGGGATATTGTGAGAATAAAGGAAACAAGGCATGTAAAGCACTTAGCACAGTGCCTGGCACATAGAAAACGTGTAATAAAGGGTAACTGCTATTATATCTGTTCTTTTGACATCAATTCTGTCTTATAAACACTATGTCCACTTTTTGTTATCCCACTGTAAGCTCTGGGAAGGCAGTCACTGTGTCTTAGCTCCCAGGTTGCCCTCAATAAAGAAGTAACCAGAATCGATCCTTGTACACAATACTATGTGCTTTGTTAGTTCTACTTTTCCTTTAGGCCAAGTGAGTCCTCCACCCTCTGGGATGGATTTCTACCACTGGGTAACAAAAGTCAGCTCCCGTGTGTCTCTCCTCTGCTAGGACATGCTCATAGTCAGCTGTGGCTCTTATTCATTAAGCACAAGGCACTTTTGTGGGTACATTTGCCTCAGTCTTGTCTCCCCAATGCCGGGGCAGTCTGTGGCACAGCATAGGATGTGCAGTGAATTGTTCTGGGTAATTCTTCTTCATTTTAATTAAGTCAATTAATGGTGGGATGGGAATGTTTGTATTTATAAGTCATTTTAGAATTACTTTTAAATAGTACTTTTAATAATTTGTATTATAACAAAATTTTGAAAAATGTTCTGTGCCACCTGTTGAACAAAAAAGAGGAAAGAGGGTCTCTTTATAAATTAGTTTAAAACCTTCTTTTTACATGGAAAAATAAAATTTTTATTAAGTCAAAACCTACTAACTAAGCTTTCAATGGATCAATGTCTCTCTGGTCTAAGCTTTGGAGGTGATAAAGAAGTAATAAATAGCAACATCGAAAATCTCAAGGTCACATCAAGAATTCTTTTTAAAAGTAATGTTTCCAGGTATAATATAGGACTCTCAGTTAAATTTGAATTTCAGATGAACAATGAATTGTTTTTGTATAAGTATGTCCCAAATATAGCATGGAACAACTTATACTAAACAATTATGTGTTGTTTCTCTAAAATTCAAATTTAAGCAAGTTCCCTATATTTTCATTTGCTAAATCTGGCAATCCAATTAAAAATCTATGTTTCAGGGGACTTGCCTCAAGTTAAAGCCCTGGAGATTTCCTGTGTACACAGTTGGTGTTCAATAAATGTTTGTTGAATTGATTACAAAATAGTGATTATTAATAGTTACTTTTTCATCATTGATTGTTTAAAGAGGTGAAAATAGGCTTAGAAAGAATTTTGACAATAAGGCAGCCACAAAAAGGGAATTTCTGATTAACCCTTTATTAACCCAATAGAAAAAGCACACCCTTTTGGGAGAGCATCTCATGGTGCTGCTGGAAAGCACTTAAAACTTGTTTTTACTTCTATAAGTAAGGTTTCTAATTTTTTATCTTAGTACTTGAACATAACAACCTGTATATGAGTGTGTGTGTGTGTGTGTGTGTGTGTGTGTGTGTTTGCACATGGGGAAATGGTTAGAGGCAGGGAGCAGGAGAGGCAAGACAAGACACGTAATGCCAATGAATGGAAAACAAAACACTTGAAAACTTTTCTTCCTGCTACATTTCATGGAGAGTTAATGGCTTTTTTAAAGCACTTTCAAAATCAGACTTGGTCAGTGCAGAGTAGCAGGCACAAATATGGCCTCTAGTGTTCTATTAATGGTGGGATCAAACGAAGAAGCTCTTCTACATTCTATTTATGAAAGGTCAGGAGAACCAATGTGATGCTTAGTTTCTTGAAGGAAACTGAAAAAAAAATCCCATATTACCACAATACAGCATGAGTTCAATGCAAATGGAAAAGACTGGTGGCTTATTAATAGGCTCTCCCTGTAGCAAGCTGGCCTTCCCGGCTTCAGTTTGAAATTGATTATTTTAATACAGAATTCCTGAATGAAAGAGGTTCTTGGCCTTTTCCTGGGCTGTTGAATAATGTATGTGGGAGAAAGCAAATAGCAGCAGAGGGTCTCAGCTGTGGGAACAATGGCGCACACCCAGAGCTGAGGGGGCACGTTAGTTTATCATCGCCTTGTCAATCCTCCTAGCCTGGGAATCGCGGGGCAGCCTGGAAAGCAGCAGCTGCCCGACGTGTGGTGAACTGACCGGGGCACTTTAAAGAGACGACTCCATTTACCCATCTGAAAACAAGATATTGATTTTCCTCTAGCGCTGGAGAGAAAAGAGCCGTCCCGAAAATATATGGAGACCACCATTTATCCAGGCTCCTCCCCCACCAATCACACCACCCCAACTGTTTTCTTGGCTTCCTCTCCACAAAGTTCCATTTTTTCCCTCTTCACCTGGAGTGGGAAGAAAGCAACCCCCCTTTTCTGCGTTCTGTGGATACATCGCTCAGAGTGCTTTCAAGCTGAAACTGGAAAAGTACGTAATGACTGGCATTGGGGGATGTATTTTATGAATTAGAAATCAATTTTTTCCATCCACATGGAAATTACATATTACAGTAAACTTCAGGCTGGCACTTTACAGCTCTCTCACTTCAAGCTGTGAGCATCTTAAGTCATTAAGGCAAAGCTTGTAGCACCCTAGAACAATAACAATCTTCAACTACTTAGACGGCTTTATCATGAGATTTTTTTTTCTTTATACATAAAAGCCTAGAAGATCAGAGGACCCAGATCAGATGAAAAAAAATGTAAGCATCCATAAGTACTCCTTAGAACGGCAGGAGTTTGAAATCAGCGTGCTAAGAGCATGGGGAGAATTGTAGCTCTGAATTGAGGCAGCCAGAAGGCCAGGCGCCCAGGAGGTGGCTTGAGCCACTCCATAGGCTTCAAGACTGGAAGTCTGTTATTTGAGGTCAATTCCAATTTCTTTAATTGCTCATATTGTCATGTGCTCAAAATTTCCATTATCCTGAGGAAATGAAATGCTTGATATGACACATCTTTAGAGAGGGAAGAGGAATGGGTGAATGAAGAGTGCCCCTCCAAACCTCACAGAGACTCAGTCACCAAAAGCAGAGGTCAGGCAGGAATTCCTAAAGCTGGATTTTCAAAATGGCGGTTTTTTCTGGAAAATTCCCTGTACTCATCACCACCATGGGAAGTCTCATAGAAATCTAAGGAAGATAAAGGAAAAGGATCGGGGGCAGGGAGGGAAGTGGAATAAAAGGAGAGAGGAAAACAACTCTTGAAAAGCAAATAGGAAAGCCTATCCCTAGCTGCAGTAAAGGTACACAAGAGAAGGAGAGTGCTGGCCTGAACCCTGTGTGTTTACCCCACCAGGATCCAGAAATGCAAGCTGAACCTCCTGAGTGTGAGCGGGCCCCAGTTGTTGAGCTCTCTGTTATGCTAAACAAGCACCGGAGGTGGACTGGCCCAACCATCTGCTAGAGACATGCATAAATCGAGGGAAGGTAGACCAGTACAGCATGTGTATAATGTGGAGTACATGGGAAAAAGCAAAAGCGCGTCATTAAAAAGCAGCAGAAAGCGACCGGAGAACAGAACGTGGTGGGCAGAGATTAGTGTTCCAATTATTATCAATGTTAATAACCACATGCGGGGGGACTCCAGGTCCTCTTGTTATTCATCAGACATGAAGCCTCTGACAGTGTGCGGATGGGGAGGGCTAGCTCAGCCACTAGAATTTTTATCATTTATTTGATTTCATGACACCTCCCTTACCTGGACAAGTACTGGATGGCATAGAGCTCTTCTTTCAAATGTATACTTTTTCCAGTATAACATTAACCTTTTAAAAATGTATATAGGTAAGCAAAAATGGAGAGGAAAAAAATTCATCCAGGCACACACCTCTGCAAACATTTTGATCTATGCTTTTTTGGTCTTCTTTTACTGATCCCCTCCCCCACCCCACCCTCCCTCCGCTTTTACTGTTCTTAAAATTATTGTCCTTTTTAACCACTTAACATATAGGCAGTTTTAATTTATTGCACAGTCTTTGAAATTTGTTCATTCCAGTAGCACACATATATTTGAAAGTTTTAGTGGAATTTAAAATGACGTTTTATGTTTTAGGATGGGTAATATGCCTTGACTATTTAGAGGCTTTCTTATTTTGAAGGCAGGAAAGGGAGTGGGAGGAAGAGCAGAAACTGGGGTGGGGGAATCACTGGCCCAAATGAGGAGAGTATGTGCCAGAGTCGGATTATCCTGAGGGACAGCCCATTTCAGTCTTCAGATATGCTTTGTTCAGTTCATGGAGCTTTTTTTAAAATGTTGATTTCGAAAGCCTTTAAATAGGGCATACACTCTCAAGTTTGCCACAAGCCCCACCACTTTTTATTGTATTATACTCCTGTATTTCTTGCATTTCCATCTCTGCCTGGTCCCTGAAGGTATTTGCATTTTGGGGGGAGGGGGGTTGAGACAAAATGTCACTCTGTCAGCCAGGCTGGAGTGTGGTGGTATCATCATAGCTCACTGCAACCTTAAACGTCAAACACCTGGACTCAGGTGATCCTTCCACCTCAGCCTCTCAAGAGGCTGGGACTATAAGCACATGCCACCACGCCTGGCTCATTTTTTTTTATTTTTGTAGAGACAAGGTCTTTCTATGTTGCCCAGGCTGATCTCTAAGTCCTGGGCTCAAGCCATCCTCCCACCTTGACCTCCCCAAGTGCTGGGATTACAGATATGAGCCATGGCACCTGGCCTGCACTTATAAATCCTGTTGTAACTAGGATATCCTAGAAGGTCCCACTTCCCCACAGAATCCTCTAAACAAGTGGATAATAACTGTAGGTGATGTTTCTCCCCAGGGGATATTAGGCAGTGCTTAGAGACATTTTTGATTGTCTTAACTGGGGAGGGAGTTGTTGCACCACTGACACCTAATGAGTTGAGTCCAGAGATGCTGCTAAACATCCTGCAATGCCCAGGAAAGCCCCCCACAAAAATTATTCAACCCAAAATGTCAAGAGGGCTGAGATTGAGAAACCCTGCTCTAAACCATGGCTGGGATTTGCATCATTAAGTTTTCCTTCTTCCAGTTTAGGATTTCAGTCCCTTGGAAAATCCAAATCCCACTGAGAGGAGTAATGTTTTATGCTGTTGGCCACTTACACCTGACTATAAAGGAAGGATCTGTGAATGGGATTGGACAAATGGCCAGGGAGGAAAAAAGAGGAAAAATTGGACATGGAGGACAGCAAGCCCAGGTTCCAGTAGTAGACTTTCTCCATTTTACAGTCAGGTTTGTTTCAGGCAGGGAACTCATATCAAATTCCTCTTAGTACCCCCACCATTAATAATCATGTCACACCATCTAAAGTTGATCATTTGCCTCATTAGAAGCACTGTACACACTGATTTACATATATGATCTCCTTGTATCCTCACAACAATCCTGTGAGATAGATGAGGAAACTGAGGCTCAGAGGGACTAAGTAACCAGCTCCAAGTCACATATATAGTGAGTGGTACAACTAAATCTCAGAACCTTGCCTACTTCACTCCAGAGATCAAGCTCTTAGCCAAGAGTAAGGACAAATATTTACTGAAATTTTACACTGATCCAGACACCATGTTAAGTGCCTTACCCACCTTATCTCACTTAATCTTTACAAAATCTTGAGAGGTAGATGTTATTATTATCCCCACCAAACAAGTGAGGAAACTGAGGGTTAGACAAGTCTCACATTTAGACCTTTAACACCAGGTCAACTCGATCTCCTAAATCTAGTCAAAGCATGAAACTTCAGTCCAACATGCCCTCACTGACATTGGAGGCAGTAATAAGGAATGGATAGAAAAATGACCTTAAACTAGAGGACCTACTTTGAAGTCCTGGCTGTAACACAATCTTAGTGGGTAACCTTAGTCAAGTCCCTGGAATCAGAGCCCCTGGCCAATTCTCAAGGGAAGGAAGGAGCCAGACCATCATGAGCCATGGTTTCCTATAGTTAGCAGTCATATACTTAGAGGAGGTGCCCCTGCCCAAGGAAAGAGCAATGAGGAAACCTCATCAGTTTGGTGAAAGAACTTTCAATCAAAGGGACGGAACCAGAAAGACTGGGCTGCTCCAGTTCAAAGGGCAGCTGTGAGTCCTTAAGAACTTCTAAGATAGAAATATACACATTAATCTCAACTACTGTCCCTCAAACTTTACATCTGTTACCATAATCTGAGCATCTTTCAAATTCAAGTCCTCCTACTAACAATGCCTAACAAAGTCACAATTTTCTAAAACATAATAAATTGATGATGGTACTCAACCAATTTTATAGTAGTGTTATTTGAGCCTTCGAGAACTTTTTTCTTATTTAGTATTGAGAACATCCTCCTTGATCTTTTTACCTGAGTTGACAGAGCCCTTTCAGTCAGTTGAAGGGGAAGACAAATTGAATTGTAATGAGATGTCATTTAGATGATCCAACAAGGTCATCTGTTTATCATAGTAACTGCCCCAAATCCAATTTTACATAGATGTAAGGTCATTGAAATGACTGTGTCATGATCTAATGTTGAAACTGTGAACTATCTTGACCTAGTAGTTTTCATAGTGTCCAACAGATTTCTAGTATCACCGTGCTTACCTTGAAATTTTAAATTTCCTCCAGGGCCTCAGGGTAACTTGGTGCATGGTTTTGGGAACCACAGGTATATGATGAAAATCACATGTCCCTCCTATTTCAAACCCCGGGTCCTCATTCTTATTCCTATAGTGCACATAATCAAAAGGAAACACATCATATATACTGTTCTTATCCTTGCCTTTTCTGCTTAATATAGTCATTTCATAGCAGTATACACAATTCTTTGTTGTTTTTATAGCTGCATGATGTTCAGCAATTTCTGCAATGAAATCCCTATTGATGTACATACAGTTAGCATCACTAACAGCGCTGCAGTAATGCTGAATGTAGACTATTCCTCTACATATATCTTTATACACTTGCTGGATGAATTACCAGGAATAGTATTTTTGAACCAAGGGATAGGTACATTTAAATTTTTGAGAGATATTAAATTTGTTATAGTTAATTTCAGTTAATTTGTACAGTCTCCTCTCCCCTCCCCCAAAGAAAAAATGTTTAGACAAGAGAGAGGAAGCTTGCAGCTGTATATTGGAAAGGCTTCCTTCAGATAACACATTCCACAGGGCATGGAAAGACAGGATGACCCAGGGCAGGGAGGCTACTTTATCAGGAATAAAAAGACAGATACCAGAGGGCTCCAGCAAACAATGGGTTTATAGTAGGGGTTTTTAACCCTGTTGATTTTGTGAATAGAATGCAGGGGCCTGTGTAATTTAGGAGAGGAAACATCTAAATCGTTATTTCTATTAACTCTAAAATAATCTAGCATTTTTTTTAGGTACGAAAGTAGGCAACAAACCATGGTAGTATTAACAGTACTTGTAACTGTGTCCCTGAAAACATTCACAGACATTTTCATTTCACATTACTGTTGTTGCAGATACCTTGAAATATATTTTATGCTTATCACTACTCTTAAATAATGGCAAATATTAGATTCATTACTAGATGTGTTATTTAATGCATTATTTAAGAGGTACACATATTATATCACAAACTTGTTTTTTAAATGTTGTGATAACTGTATTTCAATATAATTTGTCCTCTTATATATTTTATTTTATGCAATCATAGTAGTTATTTATCACTGCATAGCAAGTTACCACAAACCTAGTGGTTTAAAACAATACACATTTATTAAATCACCATTTCCATCGGTCGAGAGTCTAGGTATAGCTTTGGTACATTCTCTACTTCAGCATTTCATAAAGCCTACCATCAAGGCATCAACTTGAGGCTCAACTAGGGAAAGATTCATTTTTTTTTTTTTTTTTTTGTGACAGAGTCTCACTTTGCTGCCCTGGCTAGAGTGAGTGCCATGGCGTCAGCCTAGCTCACAGCAACCTCAAACTCCTGGGCTCAAGCAATCCTTCTGCCTCAGCCTCCCAGGTAGCTGGGACTACAGGCATGTGCCACCATGCCCGGCTAATTTTTTTTTTCCTATATATTTTTAGCTGTCCAATTAATTTCTTTTCTATTTTTGGTAGAGACGGGGTCTCGCTCTTTCTCAGGCTGGTCTCGAACTCCTGAGCTCAGAACGATCCGCCCACCTCGGCCTCCCAGAGTGCTAGGATTACAGGCGTGAGCCACCGC
>CAUYSK010053118.1:0-22321 GCA_963575035.1 Avahi laniger
CCAGATAATTTCTTTCTATTTTTTTTTAGTAGAGACGGGGTCTCGCTCTTGCTCAGGCTGGTCTCGAACTCCTGAGCTCAAACAATCCGCCCGCCTCGGCCTCCCAGAGTGCTAGGATTACAGGCGTGAGCCACCGTGCCCGGCCTTGGAATGCTCTTTAAATGCTGATTGGAGCCTGTTGGCCAAGGTCGTTGAGTTTGTCTGTATCCTTGTATATTATTCTACCAATTGTTGAGAGAGGGGTATTGAAGCCTCCATCTATAATTGTGGGCTCATCTCTTTCTCCCTTGATTCTGTCAGTTTTGCTCCACACGTCCTGTAGCTCCGTGATTGGAGCAGGTGCGTTCAGGGTTGCTGGGTCTTCTTGGGGGTTCCACTCTTCACTGCTGCAGGACGTCCTCTTTGTCTCTGGTGATGGCCTTCGCTCTGACGTCCACTTTACTGACACCAACACAGCCACTTCTGCCTTCTTTATATCGACGTTCGTGAAATATGTCTTTTCAACCCTTCTTACTTTCAACCTACTTACATTGTTTGATTTGAAGCAAATTTCTTGTAGACGGCACATGGTTGGGTCATTTTTTTAAAAAATCACTCTGCCAATCTGTTTGTTTTTAGTTTTTGTTTTCTTTTTCCTTCTTTCTTGTGGGTTACTTCAACATTTTTTAGAATTCCATTTTGATTTATCAATAGCATTTTTTAGAGTATCTCTGTGTTACAGTGTGTAGGTTTTTGGCAGTTGCTGTCGGTGCTGGATTGTATATTCCTAACTCATCATGGTCTACGGTTGTCCACACTTACCAGTCTGAGCGACGAGTGCAAGACTTATCTCCCCTCACCTCCTGCTGCCCCTCCATGCATAAAGTAATGGTTTTGAATATTTCCTCCGTATACATTTAGAACCACATCAAACTGCTGCAAATTTTCCTTTGACCACAAAGACGGTTCAGAACATGCAGGAGGAGAAAGTCGACTGCATCTGCCCATGTTTCTGCTTAGTGTTTTTCCTTCCTTCTTGGTATTTTAAGATTCCGTCTTTGATCATTTTTTTTTCTGCTTAAATAACTTCCACTAGCTGTTCTTTTAGAACGCATCTGCTGGTGGCAAACTCTCAGTTCCCTGCATCTGAGGGTGGCTCGAGGCTGTCCTGGGGACGGCAGGTGCTGGGTGGACAGCGCTTTCAGCTCCGGACACGCACAACCCCCCAGCGCCTGGTTTCTCGTGTGAGGTCTGGCAGCATCTGAGCTGCCCTCATGGTGCACGTGAGCTGGGGCTTCTCTCCTCTTTTGTAGGGGTCGTCAGTGTTCAGGGGTTTGCCTAGGATGTGTCTTAGTGTGAATTCTTTGGATTCATCATGTCTGAGACTTTCTCAGCTTCTTGAATCTGTAGGTTTATGTGTTTTGCCATAATCGGGAAGTTTTCCACCATTATTTCTTTGAGGACTTTTCATCCCATGTCCCTCCTTCTCCTTCCCCGGGCTTCGGTGACAGGAATGTCACATATTTTGTTACAGTCCTACAAGTTCCTCAGGCTCTGCTGTTTTCTTGGTCAACTCTCTCTGTGTTTAAATTGTGTAATTTCTGTTGTTTTGTCTTCCATTTCACCGATTCTCTCCTCTGCCCTCTCTGCTCTGCTAATAATCCCATTCTTCTTTTTTCAGGAAGTCAGTTCTAAAGTTTCCATTTGTTTTTTCTTTTTATCCTGTTTCTTTGCTGAGATACCAGTTTGCATTTGGTTCCGGCATGTCTCTGGTAGCCCGCTGGAGCATTTCCATGATGCTGCTTGAACATCCTTTCCCGCGGTTTCAGCGTCTGCCTTTTCTGTTCACTTTGAGATCTTCTGGGTCTTAGCATGGCAAGTGCTTTTCGAGTGAAACCAGCGTTTTGACGCTGTCAGACTCCAGATCTGACTTAACCTCCCCTTTTGTCGGCCAGTGGAGGGGCCACCTTGTAACTGCCAGCCGGGCGGGGGGCTCCTCACTACTGCTTGGGGGGGTCCTGGCTGGGGGTGGGGAGCTCCACGGCCTCATGGCTGCCCCTGCCCGGCCCTCCTCCCCCAGCTGGGAGGGGGCTGGTCACTGACAGGGGACTCCAGGCTCCATGCGGCTCCCCTGGCAGTGGACAGTGTGTGGGGGGCCACGGTACGTGCAGGGGTTGGGGGGAGGCCCTGGTCCTGCGCTTGGGGGGCCGGAGTGATGCACAGAAAGGACAGCTCCGGCACACGCGGCCAGCACTGTCCACAAACCCAGAGCCCACACCCTGCGACCCTCGAGCCCCGACAGCGGCGCCCTGGACGGAAGGTGGATGTGGCACCCTCGGGGCTGGGGCAGGGCCGTGGGGGGGCCCAGTTACCTTCTCAGTCACCAGCTGCTCTTCTGCCACCTCGGGAGCCAGGAAGAACGAGTCGTAAGAGCCTATGCGAGAAAAGCCTGCTTAGTTTCTCTCGTCCCAGCCGCTGCTGGAACCCGGCCCTGGGGGTGCCCCGACACCCACCGTCGGCAGGGGGCGGCTTGAGGAGCACAGCGCCATCCTCAGCGACCAGCACGGAGTCCAGACACAGGTAGGCTGCAAAAGAGCTGCGGTCAGCAGCGGGCACAGGCGTAGCCCCGCTCTCTGGGCCCACGGAGACTCGGCCAGGTGGGCCAGCCCTGCTGCACGGGCAGCGCCGGCCAACACCAGCACCCCGTGGCTGCGCCGCACACCTCGAGCCAGAAACGAAAGGGCTGAACAGACTAGGGCGAAGAGGGCGTGGGGGTCGGGGGTTTGCCCCGCTGTACCCTGCAGATTATGAGTCTGTCCTGAGGAGGCCCGAGGGCTGTGGGTGCACAGCACAGGGACACCAGGCTCAGGTGGCCGTGGACTTCTGATGCCCCAGCCCTCTGGACGCTGTCCTCACACCCCCCCACCCCGGGCAGGGTGATGTCACCAACGTCCCGCCCACCTGTCCTGCTGTCCAGCAGGTTGGGCTTCGGAGGGACACAGACCAGTGCGGTAAGATTCCCTCCCTGGGGACAGCGTCGCCCCGTTGAGGACACGTGGCCCCCGTTTCTCTTTATCATGGGCCTGGTCTGAAGGCCAAGCTGCAAGCACCTGCCCCACCAGCCCTCAGGGGCCCGGGCGGGTGGGGAGGAGGAGCGTCACCTGGGTGCTCGGGGAGCGTCCGCAGCGCGCCCAGGCAGGCGAGGCAGAGGGCCCACAGCTCGTACTCCCGGAGGGGCCGGCCCAGCCGGGACAGGAGGTCCTGCAGGGACACCTGCTGCGGGGAGACGAGCATCGTCAGTGGGGAGCCGCCTTGGGGCGAGAACCACCCAACCGTGCCTGGCACAAGGGGCTGGGGACGTCCCGACGTCAAAACAAGCCTGGCAAGGACGTGGGAAACCAGAGCCCTCTGCACTGCTGGCGGGAATGAATGTTCCAGGTGCGCTGCGGCAGAGAACGGCGCGTCGGTGCCTCAGAAACTGAGCGTGCAGTGACGTGTGACCCGCAATGCCACTGCTGTGCGTAGACGCACGGGAAGTGGGAGCAGAGATTCAGACACTTCACACCCACGTCCGCGGCAGCACTGGTCAGCCCAAGGGCCAGCGGGGGAGGCAGCCCCGTGTCCATCGCGGGTGCACAGCTGCTCCCCCCACATGGTGGACTGTCATCCAGCCTCAGAGCGGACGGAGATTCCGCCACACGCTATGGCTTGGATGGTCCCTGTGGACGTCGCGCGAGTGACTGAGCCAGTCGCTGCAGGGCAACACTGTGGCTCCGCTTACGGACGGTCCCTTGACCGCTGAGTCTCCGCCAGTCATCAGATTCACAGACACGGAAAGTAGATGGCAGTGCAGGGGTGGGGCAGGGAGCGGGAGTCTGATGTGGGGTGGACGACACGGTGTCCCGGAGATGGGCAAACACACGTGACGCTCCGTGCACTTAAAATAGTTAAAACGGTAGGTTTTATGTCACGTGTGTTTTAACACACACGGCTGGACTCAAAAGAGCTTCAGCCAAGGGCAGCGCTCCGCTCCGCGGCCACGTGGACAGCCAGGACAAAGCCGCCAGCCTTCGGCCGCAGATGCACGCTCAGCAGAGACCCGCGTTCAAGCCCTGGTGCATCGCGGGGCTGAAACGTGCAGCAGCAGGCGCCTGCCCTCCCTCGCAACGTGTGTCACGTGTGGGGCCCCAGCGCGGAGCTCTGAACCGGGTGGTGGTCCCGGCTCTGGACCAGCCCTGACGCCCACGACTGTGCCTGCGCCGGGAGCTGAGGTCCCAGGACCTGGTAACGCTGTCTCGGGTCAGGGAGGCCGAGACCTAGCTCCACCCCTCAGCAGTGCCACCTCCTGACAGGGGGCTTAGGCACCCTGTGCCTCAGTTTACCCACCTTGAAGGTGGGCTCTTGTGAGGCGCCTGGGCATGGGAAGGTGGTAGGTAGCGCAGGACAGGGTGGCGGGGCACACGTGTGTGCACATCGAGCCCGGCGAAGAGGACCCCACGAGCTTATCGGGAGGTGCGTGCAAGTGAGTCCTGGGGCCTGTGGGTCAGCAGGTGGGAAGGAGGCCCTGGCGGCACAGCAGGTCCTCGGGTCACCGGCTCCAGGGGTCCTTGCCCTGAGAAGCTCACGGGGATGCAGAGCCAGAAGGCCGAGGGGCCAGGCCACTTAGACCGCCCGTGATGACATGAAACCACCCAGACCTCCCAGAGGTTTGGCTCCATAAGGAGACTCCGCCTGTCACCAGGGGCAGGGGACACAGGGTTCTCTCCTACCCGGGGGCCGTCCAGGCACCTGCACAAAATCCCAGCGTCGCTGAGGACGCCCTGGAGGCGCTCAGGCGCGGACACTCCTTGCTGCCCTCGTGCCGCCGACCCGCCCCAGCCCCGCGACACCTGCTCGCCCACCTGCTCCACGGCTGCGCCTGCTGGCTGCCCGGCTCCTTCCGGAATCTCCTCGTCACCTCCGGGTGTCCGGCCTTCAGGTTCTGCCTCTCGAGTGTCTATGGGACAGGGCAGGGGTCTGTCTTCTGCCGGCTCCTGGCCCAGGCGTGAAGCCTTGGGTGCCCCCGGGCCCCCGGCCCCGCTGAGACCTGTGCGGGGAGCCCCTCCCAGCTGGGGCTTGGGCTCCGGCTCGGGCCACAATCTGCATTTGGGCTGTGCCTTAGAGCGGGAAGGGCCATTTTCCCCATCCGGAAAAACCTTCTTGGGGTTGAAAGGGAAGAGTTCAGATGTGAGCAGCTGATTTTTCGAGCCGGTCAGCGACAGGGGGAGGGCGGTGGCCTCGGGCCCATCGGGCAGGAGCCTGGGGAAGGTCTGCACTTTCCTCAGACGGCCCCTCCTGAGCAGGTCTCTGTCCAGCTCACCCAGGGGGCCCCTGGTGTCCAGGAAGAGGCTGGCCAGGCCCCCCCGGGTGTGGCCTTCCCCGTTCCTCATAGAGGGGAACAGCAGGGGCTTGGGCGGTGAGGGTCTGGGGCTGGTCTCCGGCTCTGGGCCTGCAGGGGCGCGGCGCTGCGGCAGGGGCTCTGGGTCAGCGCCGCGGTCTCCAGGCGGCCTCCTGGGCCCTGTGCTTCTTGGAGCAGGTTTCTCCCTCCAGGTGGTCTCCCCGACATCTGGGCACAAGCAAGATGCGGTTACCGCGGAGCCAGCGGGCCGTGCACGGATGGCGTCCCCAGCCCCGCCGCCGGCAGGACCCCAGCACAGGTGCTCAGGGGACAGGGCCGACTGCCAATCCTGCCTCACCCATCACATGGTCCTGGCTAATTAAAGCGGCTCCGGGCCTCCCTCTCCCGCTGCCAGGCCAGGCTTCCCGCTTGGGGTTCCCCCGGGAGCCCTGGGCCGGCTAATTATCTCAGCCAAGGCAGTCGTTTTCCCATTAGGGTCACACAGGTGACAGTCCCCACGGGAAGACACTGAATCTGGCCACGGCCGTCCTGGCGGACAGTCTCCCACACTCGGTGTGCGGCTCTAGACACTCGCGCCCCTTTGGGGACTCTTCGCAGCCCACTCCACGCTGCGCCCCTCCCCTGGGGCTCTGCTCTGCGAAGAGCGATGCTGGTGGCTGCCCGCCTGGGCCACAGCAGTGCGACCGCCGACGGGGTCTGAAGTGCCGCTTGCTTGGCAGGACGAGCCCTGCTGGCCACTGCGAGGCCCCGTGCAGCAGGGGACAGTGTGCCGCCATCTGTGCAGAGGCTCCGAGACTGTGCAGGACCCACGTGAGCCCTGGGAACCCTGGACGCTGCAGCAGTGGTTGCAGCGCGGCGTTGGCAGAAGGAGATGGACCGTGAGACGGCGCCACATCCCCTCATGGAGCCTGTGAGACCTAGAGAGGTGACCAGCACTAGTGCCAGTCACTTCTGAACGTGATCTTGATCTCAGCTCTCGTGGCCGGGCGTCTACAAAACCGCCAGGTGCCACCGAGAATGATTGTGGACGTGGCTATGCGAGTGTGTGCACAGTGTGAACGTGTGCGCACGTGTGAACACACGTGTTTCACTGTGGGCATGTAAATGAGTGTGTGTTCACATGGCAGTGTGCAGTATAGACACGTGAATTTGCATACATGTGTGACTGAGTGTGAATGTGTGCGTGTATGGGGGTACACACGTGATCTATGTGAATATGTGCATGTGATTGTGTGTCAGTGCAGATGTTTATAAGATGTGTGAGTACCTTAGTACGAACGTGTGAGTGTGCATGTGATCTGTTAATGTGTGGGCACAGTATGTGTACGTGTGCACACGTCTGTGTGAATGGGCGTGTGCCTGTGTATATGTGTGTGTGCGTGTGTGTGAGTGGGAACACTCATATGCATGTGTATATGTGTGCATCGCATGCATGCATGTGCAGATGTGTAGGCACATAACGTGTACACATGCACACGTGTGTTAATGTGTGTGCACACATGCAAGCACATACGTGTGTGGGTTTAGGAGCGCTCACCCTGCAGTGCTCCGAAGGACTCGATGGAGAGCACCCTCCTCCCCACGGCCGAGAGGCTGCGGCACAGGCGGCAGGAGGACGTGAGCTGCATCTTCTCCTCGCACAGCGCGATGATGCTCTGTGGACGGACAGGCGAGTGGCCAGGGGGGAGGCCTGCCCCCCCAGATGCCTGGCAGTCCCCAGCCTGCCCTCCGCCCGCCTTGCCCATTTTCTGCACCCTGGGGTTATAGGAGCCAGGAGGTCCTGTTCGGCCCGTGACAGTCACAAGCCCAACTTTTCATACAAAAACGTACACGGAAGAGTCAAGTCCTCGCTTAAACAGAGCACAGTGCCTACAAGTTCTGGTCCAGGGCCCTAAGGGAGCTGCTGGGCCCGCGTGTGCGCGTGTGCACACGTGTGCAGTGCACGCGGCAGCGGGGGGGGGGCGGTGGGTTGGGGCTCGCCCCAGGCGGTGAGGGCGTGGCCGTGCATTTACCTCCAGGTCCGGCCGGTCCCCGGGGTCCTCTGCCTGCATCTGACCCAGCAGCGCCTCCAGGTCCTGGCTCAGCCTGGGCTCCGGCGTGGGCTCCGCCACGTACTCGAGGGCCACCTTCAGTGTGGCCCCCAGGGAGTAGATGTGAGCCTGCGGCACGGAGGGGCCGTCAGTGCGGGGCACACGCCTGCACCAGGTCGCCCTCCGGCTGTGGGGTCTGGGCCTCCCCAACACCACGCCCCCTGCGGGGCCGGCGCGGGACCTGCTCCCCGAGGCTGCTGCGCCTCTGAGGGGCTGAGCCTCTCCTCCGTGAGCTGCGTTCCTCCAGCCGGATTTCGCAGGAGGAAAGATGGGTCGGTGTCTGCTTGAAAGAGGGGTTTTCCTGACTGTGGCCTGGGAGGGGCCCGTGTGGAGTGGGGGCCTGCAGATGATGCAGCCACCGCAGATCGTCTGCAGCTAAACAGACCCCAAAGCCGACTTGGTAAGGCATAAAGAAAAGATTAGTCCCGTAACTATGAGAAACTGAGCAGTAATTAAAAATCTTTTCTCCAAGAAAACAGATGGCTTTATAAACAAGTCTCACCAGAGTTTCACGGGACAGAGGACCCCACTCTTACGCAAGCGGGCAAGGAAAGAAAGAGCGGTGCTCACACGGGACCCGGCGAAAATGCCAACAGCGGAAAGCCGCCGGTCCACTCACAAATTCACCCCAAATCCACAGCGAGCACCAGTAGATTTAACGGTGTACGAGGAGATAAGATACTTGGACAGTCTGGTTTTTCTAAGTAGGAAAGGGCGATTTAACACTAGAAAATAAGTATGTAAATATTAAAATCTTGATGAAGGAAAATTACGTGATCACGTGAAGGGACCCAGAAGCCACATTTCCTAGAAGCGATGTGTTACGCTCAGGACGTGGGGCGTCGCTCTGGGAAGGTGGGGGGTGCTCCAGAGCCAGGGGGACGAGGAAGGGACCTATGCGCAGCCGCTGGGGAGGTGGGGGGTGACGCCTGGTGTGGTCAGAAGTTTTACTGGGTAAAGAGAAAAACTAAAAGAATCTATAAGTTATTGGAAATAGTAAAACATGTAGCAAGATGGCTGGATATAAAATTAAGGTATTAAAGTGAAGTGCATTTCTATAGATAAGCCACAAGCAGAAAAATGTAATTAAAAAGACCATCAATTTTAGAATAGAATCAGAAAATATCAAATTCCTGAGAATAAATCTAATAAAATCTAAGACCCCTATAGTAAAAAAAAATTTTTTTGGAGACAGGGTCCGCTCTGTCACCTGGGCTGAAGTGCAGTGGCTTCATCATATTTTTTGTGTGTGTGTGTGTGAGACAGAGTCTGGCTCTGTTGCCCTGGCCAGAGTGAGTGCCATGGCGTCAGCCTAGCTCATGGCAACCTCGAACTCCTGGGCTCAGGCGATCCTCCTGCCTCAGCCTCTCGGGTAGCTGGGACTACAGGCATGTGCTACCATGCCTGGCTAGTTTTTTCTATTTTTAGTTGTTTGGCTAATTTCTTTCTATTTATAGTAGAGACGGGGTCTCACTCTTGCTCAGGCTGGTCTGGAACTCCTGAACTCAAGCGATCCTCCCACCTCAGCCTCCCAGAGTGCTAGGATTACAGGCGTGAGCCACCGTGCCTGGCCACATCATCATATTAATAGCTCACAACAATCTCAAACTCCTGGGCTCAAGCCATCCTCCTGCCTCAGCCTCCCGAGTAGCTGGGACTACAGGCATGCGCCACCATGCCTGCCTAATTTTTCTATTTTTTGTATAGACGGGTTCTTGCTCTTGCTCAGGCTGGTCTCAGACTCTTGGCCTCATGCAATCCTCCCGCCTCAGCCTTCCAGAATGCTGGGATTACAGGTGTGCACAAGGCCAGAAATTTTTTTAAAATGTCACATCAATTTCAGGTAGATCAAATGTGAAGCACAAAACTTAAATCTCTTGGTAGGAAATACCAGCGAATATCTGCTGGGCCTTGAGGTTGGGAAGGTTTCTTAAGACACAAAAACCCTGACGATGGAAGCAGCATTAATACATTTTGACCGTTTGAAATTGAGAAGCTCTTTTTCATCAGAGGATGCTTGAGGCAGCTTTTCTCAAAGTGTGGTTCGAGAGGTTGAAACTATGTTCCTAGCAATACTGAGATGTTACTGCCTTTTCCAATCTGTTCTCTCCCCAGCAGACAGGGGGCATCTCCCAGAGGCCTCGTGATGCCTGACATCATGGCAGACCGAATGCAGAAGCCGCCACGAAAACCTCGCTGTTGTCCATTAAGCCAGACGTTAAGGAGATTTACAAGTATGTGAAACAATGCCACGCTTCTCACGAATATTTTGGGGAAAAATATTATTTTTCATAAAATATGCTATGTGTGTTAACACACAATGGGATTATTATTGTTATTTTTAAATGAACTAATAGTTAAATATTTTTTGATTTCTCAGTTTTAATTTATATTGTAGTAAATACTACAAGATAGAACCACATAAACCAAAGCTCTTGGAGCTGCTCAATTTTGAGGAGTGAAAGGAGGTCCTGAGACCAGAAAGTTTGAAAACTGCTTCCTTAAAGAAAGTGGACAAATTGGCCGGGCGCGGTGGCTCACGCCTATAATCCCTACACTCTGGGGGGCTGAGGCGGGAGGATCGCTTGAGGTCAGGAATTCGAGACCAGCCTGAGCAAGAGTGAGACCCTGTCTCTACTAACAATAGAAAGAAATTAGCTGCACAATTAAAAATATATAGAAAAATTTAACCAGGCATGGTGGCACATGCCTGTAGTCCCAGCTACTTGGGAGGCTGAGGCAGGAGGATCGCTTGAGCCCAGGAGGTTGCTGTGAGCTAGGCTGACGCCACGGCACTCTAGCCCGGGCAACACAGCGAGACTCTGTCTCCCAAAAAAGAAAAAAAAAAAAGATAGTGGACAAATCGCAGACCGGAGGCGGCAGCGGCACCCCTGAGGAGGGGACAGGAATTTCTGCACCAGGCGAGAACAGCCCCGTTGCCTAGAGAGTGGCCTGCACCGCAGAGAGACCCTTGGCCAAGTCACCGACGAACACACGCAGGTGGCCGCACCGCCTGGAAATGCAGCGAGGTGCCGCCTGCTGGGGGGACCCAACCCCTGCCTCTGCGTCCTGCTAGAGGAGGAGGAGCCAGCGGTGGGCGCGTTGAGGGGCGTTTTAGGATCCAGCTGCACCTTGACCTGCCTGGAGAAGCTCGTGCCGGACGCACTCTCGGTGCCACACTGGGAAACACCTAGGGACACCTCTACGGCCCAACGCCCAGCAAGTGGGCTGCACGTGGTGTTTCACCAGTGGCACGTCCCCGCAGTCACAGCCGAGGCGTGGCGCCCACAGCTGCTCTGCAGGTGGTGTCCGACAAACAGCACGTGAAAGAATCCGGCAGGACCACACGCACCCGACAGCCTGCGGGACACGTTACACACGGTAGCTGCAGCGGTGGGGACGGCGAGGGATGCAGACGCGGGCAGGGGCAGGGCGGGGGCGGGACGAGGTCTCGGCTGCCCTGTGGGTGCCAGCCCCTCCCCAGAAATGCAGTTAGAGAGTGAAGTCCGTGCGTGGACCAGGGATGGGAACAGCCACAAGCCAGGGATTGTGAGGACTCGGGCTCTGGACCCGTGAGGTCCAGTAGAACAGGACACCTGGCGGAGGAGTGGCGCCCGCCAGGCCTGCCGTCTGAGGGCCGTGGTGCTGGGCCGTCAGCGGGGATGCCCGCCCCAGCCTCTCAGGGCTGAGACTCGGATGCTGAGAGTGAAAACAAGCACACAGGTCAGTCCCAAAATCTTATTTTGAGGTCAGAATTTGAGCTAATGATGCCTTTAGTGGGAAGATTTTGTGATTGTAATTACTGACTTATTTGTTAGTGACTGACTCATTTTCTCTGCCCGTCCCAGGGGCTGTAGGAGCCACGTCAGAGCCATTCTGTGTGCTGAGCCATAGCCCAGCAGACAGACAGCTCCTGACGGGTGGACAGACAGCTCCAGAGGACAGAGCACGAGCCCAGGGCCAGGTGCCGCGCTGAAGCCGACGTGGGGAGGTGCCTCGTGCCCTGAGGGGCTGCCTGGAGCATCGGCCATGGAGACTTCAAAGGCCCCTTGGGGTGTGGCCTCGGAAGCGTCACCACCTCTCGAGGTCTCGGGTCTCCTCGAGTGCTGCAAGCCACCACCTGCCAGGTCCCCGGGGCAACCGCGGCGCCTGCCCGTCATCGCCGGGAGTTTTAGGCACTTCTACTATGTGACATGTGGTACGTTTGCATTCAAGAACACACAGTGTGAAGGTGTAATAATGACTGACGTGTTCAAGCCGCTGCTCCCACACACAGAGCTATGACTGCGGCTGCCCCGTGGGGGGCCCTGGTGATGAGTAAGGTGGGTGCCCCCAACGGCAGCCCGGAGGGGCCGCCCTGTACACCAGGCCACGACAGCCCTGCCCCCGGCCCCACAGGGACCCACAGAGGCTGCCCCCAGTTGATGGCAAAGGTGACCCCAACGGGGACCTTGAAGGGGAAGGTGAGGAGGGAGGGGGTCGGCGCACACCCACCTGCCGCACTTACCTCAAAGGTGTTTCCGGTCACATCGAACTCGGGGGGGACAAAGGCGCCCTCGGGGTCATCTTGGGAAGGAAAGAGAAGGGTCACTCACCCAGGAAGCCCACGCGGAGTGACCCGCCAACCGGGAGCCGAGTCCTCTCCCTCCCGTGCCCCCAGGACGGTGTCGAGCATTTGCGGCCACAGTGGTAAAAAGGGAATCAGCGCGTTACCCGTAGCTGGGGGCCTGGCTGCAGGTGGGAGGACAGAGGGCTCTGCCCTGTCCCCAGGAGGAACCCAGGGCCCCTGGAGGGAGGGCAGGGGGCGGCTGCCTACCGCGGCGAGTCTCACCTTGGAGGCGCCATGTCCACCCGCTGCAGGGCCCGTGGGACCTGCCCAGGGACCAGGAGGGACTCCAGGCCGGGCGCCTCTGCCCCTCCAAGGTGTGAGGCGGCAGCTTCCACCCAGGGCTGCCCAGCCCACCCTCCCCTGCCGCTCCCGCACGCGCCCGGTGTCCTCTGGCTGCGCTGGCGCCCATGATCACTCTGCAGCCGCCCGCCCGCGGCCTCACCGCTGAGCTGCTCCATGAAGCACACGTTCCCACTGGTGTTGAAGGCCAGGGTGTCGGGCGTGATGCACAGCGTCTGGAAGATGGCCGCGTGCGCCACGCTGCGCATGGACAGGCTACACTCCAGGCACACGGCCCAGGCCTCCTGCTCGCTGAGGCCGCTGTCCCGCAGGGAGAGGATGTCAGCCAGAGACACGTTCTCCTGCCAAGACAGGCCCCAGCTGTGAGCCCGCAGCGCGTCCCCCGCCAGGCCCCGGCGCCCCAGCGCTGGGATTTGCTGGAGAAGCAGGACTCGTGGCTGCACCTCCTTTTATGGGTCAGGGAAAGGGTTTGGAGCAAGGTTTCCTTGTAACAAAGTCACCCCTGTTCTCCGGGCGTCAGAGCCGGAGACATCTGGGGAGCTGTTAGCGTGCTTCCCGGACCAGGTGTCTGCTCACGGAGCCCGGGAACACGGCCTCCTCCCAGAAGCTCGGCTGGAGCCAGAGGACTCGGGCCCAGCTGGGCCACCTGCTTGCTGGGCCACCCCTGACCCCACAGGCTCGTGGCTCAGCGGGTGTGTGGGGTCGTGAGCCAAGGAGCCGGGTGTATGGGCCTGTGAGGACGGGGTTGGCACCTACAGAATGCGCTCTGTGCAGGGCTGATGTGGCGTGATCCTGACACGCAACCACACGCACGTGAGGCGATGGTCACAGAGCTGCCCAGATATTAGCTCCCGCAGGACGCAGGCGCGCGGCTCCTTCTGCACGATCAGACTGCCCAGGCCTCCCCGACTCTGGCCTCACCTCCCGGCCCTGTGAGAGCTCAGCTGTGATCAGGATAGTCGCACCAGCACCCACACGCGTGCACACACACCTGCCCAACACGCACATCACACTCACGTGCACACACGCTCCCACCTAACACATGGCAGTTTCACACATATACACCCGCACTTACACACAGCCCTTATACATGCAACCACACACTGGCACATGCCAACACATACGCTTTCACACGTGCACACACCTATGTACTGAGACACCACTGCCCGGGCACCTGTGTGCTCACAATGCTTCTATCCACTTTCACGCACACCCCACACTCATGCAGTGGGAGCGAATATCCTCACACGCACATGCTACACACATGCTCGTACATGCCCACACTCTTACTCATACACGCTCTCACATACATCCACACACCTGCTACATGCAAGCACACTCACACGTAACGTCAACCACATACACTGTCACACACATGGCCCTTCCACACCTGTACTCACACTCGGTACACACAGCGTCACACACACTAACACATGTGCCGCACACGGCCAAACTTGCGCGTCACACACCCTGGGCTCCGGGCCTGTCCTGCCCACTGTGCCTGTGTGTTTGTGCCCCACCACCCACAGGAGCGGGCGGTTTGCGGGAGCCAGGCTGGGGCTGGCCGGTGTGGGTGTCGCCAGGAGAGGATGGACACGGACCTGGCGGGTGGGGAAGCAGAGAGGCGGAGCCCCCCGGGCGCCTGGCCCAGCCTCCAGGACCTAAAGGGCGTCTCCCATCCTTGAATTTCCCCACCTGCTGCTGGCATTGCACGGGCCCCCACCACAGGTGAGGGCAGGGGCTTAAACGCAAGACCCACCCCCCCCCACGTGGCCCGGCAGTCTCCTGCCCCACTCCTGCCCGGAGTCCAGGGAGGGGTGTGACGACGTCACCTCCCAGGCTCTTCCAGCTCTGGTGGCGGGAACCTCCCCTCAGGGTTCCTGGGTCCCCGACTGACAAGGTCTTTCTCATTTGGGCTCAACCTGCCACCAATTCTGCAGCGCCCGGAACGCTCAGGACTCAGGGAGCCCGAAGCTCTTAGTGACGCCCGTGGGGCTGGTTGTAGAGGTGCCTGGGCACTCGATGCACACGCATACACACACTCGTGCACCTGCACGGAAACGCACAAGGCAGCGCACGTGTACACACACATGTGCACACGCACACACACCCGTACACCTGCACACAGATGTACAAGGCAGCACACATGTGTACACACATGCATGCAAACACACACACAGGTGTGCGCTACATGAAGTAATGACCAACTCCAGAGACCCCGTGAGGAGGGGCAAGGTCAACCCATGACTCGAGTCTGAGCCAGTCCCGACTCCACGGTAGCGCCTGCTTGCTACACGGTGAGTGACAGATGTGTTGTCAGGAGGGGCGCCCAGGTCCGGCGCGGCCCCCCTCACGCTCGGGCCCTGCGGGAGGACACCTGCTGATGGCGAGCCCTCCCTGCCCGGGAGGCTGGACACTGGCGGTCCCCGGCACCTATCTGAGGGGGCAGCTCCTCAACTTGGCAGGGTCTCCTCTGCCTGCCTGCAGGGCTGACTCCAAGGGCCGGTGGCCGAGGCCTCCACCCTCGGACAGACCTGGCTCAGCCATGCCGTCCCGGGGCGGGTTCAGCTCACACAGGGTTGCCCTGGCACATGAGGTGGGGCCTTGGCACAGGCCGAGGGACACGCAGGCCTGAACTCTGGGGCCTGCGGCTGGCCCTGCTGCCCCCACCCTGCTCCAGCCCAGGCGGGAGGAGTGACCCTTCCTTGCCCAAATGCACAGTGGCCAGACTAGGGCCTTGGTGCCAGGGACAGGGAAGAGAGAGGCCGGGAGGGGCGTGGACAGCCCTCGCCGGTCCGAGGGACCTGTGGCAGTGCCCATCCTGCACGCCTGCACTCACCTCCCAGAGGGGCTGCTTGGTGACCCCATGGCCCAGCGGCAGCACCAGGGGGGTCCAGCCCCACAGCGGGGTGGCCACTCCATGCCCAAGGGCAATGTGCTCAGCAGGGTGCCCACGGCCTCCACCAGGGCTTAGTGGGCCGTGGCGGACATTTGGAGGGAGGTGCCGTGCCATGAATAGCAAAGCCGGCCTCGGCTCCGGGGCACCATGTGGTCCACAGCAGGTGGGGGCATCACGGCTCCCACCCCTCGGCCCCCTCCTGCTCCTGCCAACTCGGTCTGACCATGTTGCCACCGGCTAGCACGTGGGGCTCTGTCTGCTGGCACAGACCTCGGTCCCCGGTGGGGCGGGGGCTCCTCGCTGCCCAGCCCAGAGGGCTCCCTGGGCCTCCCACCTGCCTCTCATCAGCCCCAGAAAAGCACCACCTGGGGGGCTGTGGGTCTGAGTGCAAGGACCACCCAAGTCCTGTTCTTGACAGGGCAGGAAAGAGTGGTCCCTGCCTTGCAACTGGGAGGAGGGACGTGGCAGGGGGTGGACGTGACCCCCAGGGGCTGTTCTCCAGGCAGCGGCACCCCAGCCAGAAGGCGAGGTGGCTTCTACCGAGACCCTCCCCTGGCACAGCCAAGTGCCCAATTTAGGGGCTTCTAGCATTGAGGGGGCCTCACACTCCGAGGCAGACGTCAGGCTGCGTTTCAGGGGGACCCTGGGTCATTTTGAAGATTTCAAATACTCTCTTATAACCAACTGACTTTTTCAGCCTTGAGATATTCTAACAGGAGTTGCCGATACAGAGCTCCAGTCATGGCCGAGGACGTTTGCTGGCACTCCCAGGCCTGCCCACGGCCCCTTCGCGCTGGCCGCCCCCTGGCCTGGGGAGCTTTGCGGAAAGCTCCCCGCTCCCGCAGCCCCTGCGTCAGCCCCAGACTCTCCGGGGCTCTCCAGGCAGGTGCCTTCTGCCCTGGGCTTGTCTCAGCCCCAGTGTCATGTGGACCCCGCGAGGCACCATGGGAACATCCCCTCTCCACAGGTGCCCCCGCGCTCGCTCCTCCAGGCCGCAGCTGGTCGCATCCTGAGCCAGCCCAGCACCTGGCACACAGGACGTTCTGGGGAGGCACTCGACAAACAAGGGAGGTACGAGATGCCGCTTGCCTCCCGGGGGTGCGTGAGAACCAGGACACGCCCTGCTCTGCCCCGCACTGCAGGCCGTCCTCCTCTCCAAGCCTGCCTGGCCTGCCCCCCTGAGGGCCGCTGGCACCATCGGCTCGTGACCGGGCAGCTGGAGCGTCCCCTTCCTGGACCGCGGCTGCCTGGCGTGTGTCTGCCTCCCCAGCAGCTGCTGTCCTGCCCAGACAGTACGTTCCTCTCCACAGTGGCTGAAATCCCACATGAATCCAGGGAGGGACACCTCCCCCAGGAAGCCCGCCTTGCTTAGGGCCCAGGCAGAGCATCTTCCTGTCGGCTGTGTGCCAGTGGTCCTTGGCCTGTATTGACCCGTGGCACTGCCTCCAGGACCGGGCTAGCTGGTCCACTCACGGCAGGCCCAGGGTTTCTGGGTGAGAGTGGTCTCAGGCACCGTCTCCCCATGGACCATGTGTCTCTGGGCCCCACCCCCACGGTGACATTGCTGGGGCACGGTGGCGGGGAGCTTCCCCTTCACTAGCAAAGGCCGAGCTGCTTCCCAAAGAGGCTGCTCCAGTTCGTCTCCCACCGCGTGGGCAGAGCTGCCGAGGCGCTGTCCTTGCCAGCACAGCGCTGTCCACCTTTTAGCTCTGCCAGCCTGGCAGTCTGGGAAAGGTATTCATGGCAGCACATTCTGCACGCCCTGATTATGATGAGCAAACATCCTTTCTTGCGTTCACCAGCCATCTGGATTTTCTCTAGAGTCACGATGGAGGAGGGACACTCCAGGGGCTCCTGGGGGGCTTCTACTTCTCGACCCCATTGTGGTCAGTTCTCAGAATTAGCTGTCTACGGAGTGAGTGCCTAGGTCTTCTGCAGGTTGTGTGTGTCCTGGGCCTGGTGCCACCTCTCTGTCCTGGCAGCTGCCCTGGGGCCGCGGCCACCCTGGGTCTCTCTGGGGGCTGCTGCAGCCCTGCCCACCTGCAGGCAGCCTCACCTCCCCAGGTGGGGCCCCCCGGCCTTTCCTGCTGGATACTACCAAATCCCTGGCGTCCAGCGCACCTGCAGGCCTCCGTCGGGTCACAGGTCGGAGACCCCTGCCCCATGCATGGTGCATGGCGGGAGCTGCTCCAGCCGGGAGGGCACTGGCCGGGGGGCAGAAAGACCGTCGGATGTGTCTGGGCTCAAGCTGTGGCACCACACGTTCTGCTTATGGGGCACCAGCTGCTGCCTGGTCATGCTGCGCACAGAGGGGGTCCTCCAGGCTTGGGCGCCGGGTGCAAAGGTGCCGTGAGGAGAGCCGTGTCCTCGGGGCTGCTTCCCACAGCGATCAGTCAGGCGACTCCTCTAGGGGTGCAGTGAAATGTGTCCTCTGGGGCGTTTCTGCAGGCCATGGGCTATGTGTGCCCCTCTTTCCCATCAAAGCCAGAGACGCCCCAAGGCTCATTTGTCCCCTTGTCTCTCCTCTGGGCAGCCTCCAACTGCACCAAATCCAGGCCGTGGTGGGGGTGGGACAGCCAGCCCCAGCCCTGCCTCTGTGGCTGCTGGCTGGCAGCAGCGGTCCTGAGACACAGGTCCTGAGACACAGGAGACACACGCCAGCACGTTCCCTGAAGGAGGAAGCCCCTGGCCTCTGGAGCCCACTCCCCCAGGGGTGGGGCTGGCAGAGGGCGGGAGGCCCTGGGAACTGCAGCTGTGGGCGCTTCTCTGCTCCTGGAGGTGCCAGCCAGGCTGGGGGAGGGTCTTCAGCACCACACTGGCCATTTAAAGAGAAGGCCCTGCAGCTCCGCACTGCTCAGCAGGAAACACGGCAGCCTGGCGGTTGGGGCATTAGCCTGGTGGCGGTTTGGAGACAGAAGGGCCCCTCATGGGGCTGTCTCATGCGAGGGGGCTGGCTTGTTTTCAGGACACAGAGTTTATTCGTTTGACCCCAAACCACAGCCTACAGGGCCTTGTGGGGAAGCCAGGGCTGAGCTACAGGGACAGACTGGGCCGAGTGGGGACCTGCTTCTCTGCGAGAGCTGGGCAGACGGGCTCTGTGGGCAGGTGGCCAGACCACGGCCAGGAGCCGTGGGATGCAGACAGCAGGCACATCTCTCTGTGCCTGGGGGAGGGTGAAGGCCCAGAGGCCCCAGAGAGCAGGAAGCAGCTCTCAGCCCTGGGGGGTTTCTCCTCCAGAGACCCCCACAGCTCCTGAACCTCAGCCCTGGGGGGCTTCATCCCCCCCAGCTCCCAAACTGGCTCCTGAAATGGGTCTGCTGCCCTGTGCTCCTCCGGCCTCCTAGGGCTGGCAGGAAGGTAAACAGTGGCCCCCACGGCTCCCCCACCACCATCCAGACAACATTTACGGTCAGGAGACCACCCCACATGTGGTGCCAACTTCTGCAGAGACCACTCACCCACCACCGCCGCGGGCAGTATTCCAGGGGTCCTGTCCCTCCTGGCCAAAGTGTCAAAATGAGGAAGGGGTTGCTAGGGACAGCTGCGGGATCACCCCGCAGCAAGACCTCCGGCTCCCCCTCTGGGCAATCCCCACCGAACCCCCCACCACTGCAGGGAACACAGCCCACAGCCGTGGGGCCCAGGGCTCACCTCGTCCTCCGGCAGAGTGGGGAGCGGCTCGAAGTCGTAGAAGTCCAGGTCTCCGCCGTCTTCCTCACAGAGCTCGGCCGCGGGGTCTGTGGCCTGCATCGTGCAGCGGGGGGCGCGGGCAGGGTGGGGGGCGCGCAGTGCACCCCGTCCCCGCTATCCCCGTCCGCGCCCGCTCGCCGCTGGGCAACTCGGCCTCGGCTACGGCTACGCCTGCCTGGCCGCCATGGCAACGCGCCGCGCGCCCCCCGCGCCTCGCCCGCCCCGCGGTGCGCCGCCTGCCGCAGTGTCGCCGGGCGGGGGACGCGCCAGGGAGCCCGGGGCGGGGCCGGGGGCGGCGCCCAGGGCTGCGGTCAGTGTGGCTGGCACAGGGGGAGGAGGACGCCCGGGGGCTCCGCGGGCGATCTCCGGGCCTCGGTCTCTGGGCACCTGGTCCCCTTTTGGGGGCTGCGACTGTGCGGGGCGGAGCCACTGCGTGTGGCCACTGTCAGCGCGCTCAGGAGGCCGGGGTCTGCGCCCACCTGGGCACACGGAGAGTCCGGGGCGGAGTCCACTGGAGGGGCGGGGCTGCCGCAGTGGGGCAGGGGGAGGGGGCCAGTGGTGGAGCCTCTGGAGTTCGGGTCCCAGGGAGACCCGTGGGGCAGCAGCCGCAACCCCCCCACTTTGGGCCCACTTTGGCGTCCTGTGGCTCCTGATTAACCCCTTCGCCGTCCGTTAGGGTGTACTCGCTCGTCCCAAGCTGGGGCCTGTGGATAGGTAAAGAGCCGGGATGCCTCCAAGCACAGGAAAAGGCCTGAATGCCCCTTGGCAAAGGGCTAGGCAAAGGACTCACCACCGCCCACCACCCCTGCCTTAGAAAGCAGAACTGTGGTCGGCACTCCCAGGAGAGTGGACACCGCAGGGCAGGTTCCATCCTCAGAGCACAGCCTGGCCAGGCACACAGTAGGCGCTTGATAAATGCTCCTTGAATGAAAGAGGCAAGGCTTTGGCGGGTCCTGCAAAGCCCTCAGGTGAAGCGTGGGCAGGGACATTGATGCCCACTGATGCCCATTCTGTCCTGGGTCAGGTCTCTGGCTCCCAGCGTGGTCTGGCACTCGGAGCAGGGAGCTGGGGCAGGAGCTGGGCAGAGTCCCTGCACCCAGCCAGGTAGTCTCACCTTGTACACAGCGCCTATCCGAGGGCCCGCCCACATCACCTGAATCAACCACAGGGTGCAGCCTCCTCTATCCCTGGGGCGCTTGGAAGCTCACAGCAGCCAGCCAGGCAGGTGGGGTGGGGTGGGGTGGGGTCTAGGCAGCCAGAGTTGGACAACAGACATCTCCCGGCTGTGTGGCTGTGGCCAGCTGTCCCTGAGTGCTCTCTGTGGGCCCCAGAGGGGTCTACAGCAGCTCCTGCCCCTTGGTCTCAGAAGGAGCGCAGATGTGGCAGGCAGGCCCTGCTCCAGGTCCTGGGGGCTCCAGCTGCACCCCAGTACTTGGACCTTTGATCCACAGAGCTGAGTGCCTGGGCTTCTGGGCCTCTGCTGCAGGGCTGGGGTGGACACCCAACCTGAGCACTCTGGGGAGGGGTGGGGAACGTTGGCAATGTGACCACAAAGGGAGGCTCCAGGGGCCTCGCAGGCAGCAAACACAGGGCCCTGTCACCTTGGGCGCAGGTCACCTCGCAGGCTGAGGAGTGAGGATGCAGACACTGGATGGGAGGGGCTGAGACAGTCTCAGGCCTGGGGGAGCAGTCACATCATAAGTGCTCCTGGGTCTGATGACATCGTCCACTTCAGGAAGAAAGGTGCCTCCAGTTTGGGCGAACACAGAACACATGGGCTGCTGGCGCGGCTGAGTCAGCCTTGGCTGTTGCTGCCTAAAAGAACTCAGCTGGCACCTCCCGGCTCCTTGGTCAGCAGAGCTCCTGCACAGGGCGGGGGCCGAGGAGCCCCCAGAGGGCCTGGTGGGGGCTGCTTTGCTGTCTCCTCTTCCACCCACCTTCCGCTTTCCTTCCAGGGTTTGGCCTTTGGTCATTGTTGTTCAGTGGGGTGATGGGAATCTTCTGCTGGAAGCCTGGTTGGTCGCACGGAGTTCTGCACCATCTCCTGCATCTACAGCAAGCTCCGCTCCAGGGAGGAGCGTGGGATTTGTGTAGTGACCTTGTATCCAGCAACTTTGCTCAGCTCATTCATCGTCTCTAATCTGCAGAGAGAGTGCTGCGGATTTTCCACGCAAGGAATCGCGTCATCGGAGAATAGTGACAGGTTGGTCTCTCATCACTAATCCCATCGTGTTTCTGTCTTTCTTCTTTCTCTCTTCACTGCTCCCGACTGGGACGCTCTGCACGACATTGACTAGACATGGTGATGAGGTTCCCTGTGCTGAGCTCCAGTGGGGGAGAGCAAGCTTGCTGCCGCATCAGGAGTGTTATTTTGCTGTGCACTTTTATAGCTCCCTTTAGTAGATTAATTAAATTCCCTTCTATTGCTGATTTGCCAAATGTTCTATTAAAAACACAAATAGATGTTGAACTTTATCAAATGTATTTTCTGCATCTATTAAGATGCTTATATGATTTTCTCTGTTCTTCCGTTAATATGTTACAGTCATGAATATTTAATATTAAACTAATTTTGCATTCCTGGAAAAAGCCCAACTGATCGTGATGTATTATCTTTCCCCAACATCCCTGGATTGGGCTCACGAGTATTTTGTGTACATATTTTGCATTTATTTTCACTGACCGGTAATCTGCATTTCTCCCGGAGTCCCGTCGGCTTTAAGCGTCAAGGCTGTGCTGCTTTGTGGAGCTGTGGCGGTGTATTTCTCCTCCTTCTCTTCTCTGGAAGAGAACTCTGGAATGGTTCTTGCAGAAAGCTCCTGAGGGTCTTCGCGGGTGAAGCCGTCTCTGGATCTGAAGGCTTTTTTGCTGTTGTTGTTGTTGTTTTTTTTTTTTTTTGAGACAGAGTCTCACTCTTTTGTCCGGGCTAGAGTGAGTGCCGTGGCGTCAGCCTAGCTCACAGCAACCTCAGACTCCTGGGCTCAAGCGATCCTTCTGCCTCAGCCTCCCGAGTAGCTGGGACTACAGGCATGTGCCACCATGCCCGGCTAATTTTTTCTATATATTTTTAGCTGTCCAGTTAATTCCTTTCTATTTTTGGTAGAGACGGGGTCTCGCTCTTGCTCAGGTTGGTCTCGAACTCATGAGCTCAAACGATCCGCCTGCCTCGGCCTCCCAGAGTGCTAGGATTACAGGCGTGAGCCACTGCGCCCGGCCTATTTGTGTACAATTTTAATAAAAAGATTCTCAAGACGTATTCTAAAATTGGTGGATCAGTCCTTTCATTATCTTTGAAGAACATAGGTTCATATCGCCTCAATTATGAAAGTCACTCTAAGAGGAAGAATCAAATTTGG
>CAUYSK010053119.1:0-17770 GCA_963575035.1 Avahi laniger
TTAGGCCCATCATCCAAAGTGAGGCACCACAAGAGCAGAAGAACGGGATCCATTTGTACTCGCCATCAAATTAGTACTAACTGATCAACACTAGGGTGATCACATGGCAGAAATACTCTCCAGGGATTAGGGGGATGGGGGGCGAATCTCCAACTAAAGGACACGGCGAGCACTAAAGGGAGGGAAGGGCAGCTTTTAACCTGCATTTGGGTGAGGCAAAGACATAAAGTGTAACTAGAATGTTTGTACCCTCACAGTACCTTGCAATAATAAAAAAAAAAAAAAGTCACTCAAGCAGCACCCAAAAATGCCAGGGATATTGGATGTATACTCTACTCACTCTTTCTTTCACCCCTATGGAGGAGTCACAGACTGAGTCAAATTCTCTCTTGGCCAGCTTTGGGGAGGGGTTGATCAGGTCAAGTGAAATTGTCTTCTTACCTGTTTCAATGTGGCTGTTTTTCATTTTGTGTTCCTCTAGGGTACTATAATTTCTTCGCTAAATTCTGGACCTCTTATAAAGGTATTTTTCTCAATATATTGTTGTTAAATCAGTGTTTCTGTTGGGGCATGAAAACTGAGACTTCTTATTCCAGAAAATTTCTGATGCCATAAAAGATTACCATTTTCTGGCTGGGCTCTACTCTACCTCGACACAGCAAACTTAAAAATTCTCTGGGGCAAAAAGCCAGAGTAAACATAGAGCTCTCCTTGTGTACATCTCTTCCTTCAAGATTCATAGGTCCTTAAGATCCTGCCTACATCCACTGTTCTCCAGTGCCTACATACAGTTGATTTTTAAAATTTTCTGTAGATTTTAGAACTTTTATTCTGAACCATCAATCTGTTAGACATTTGGATATGAAAGTTGATTCCAGGTAGTTTTCTAAGATTTACATGCAAAAATCTGTGTTTCTTTGCTTCCACAAAGAAAGAGTGCTTCCAAATATGGCTGCTCTGTATAATTCATTATACAGCTATATCTCCTCTGCTTTCCTGAAACAAACTGAATCCAAGTAAGAATACTTCTGCTAGTAAAGTATTCCCCAATTTCCTTTACAACTACTATAAATGGGGTATATGGCTCCTGGACTTAAGATGAGTCCCTTATTATCTATCAGAAAGTATATGATTTTGCTGGCATTTTCTGGGACACTCTATTTCTGCATCCCTAGATTTTCTCCTTATCTCCTTTTCTCACATTGCTCCCATGCAGCATCCACTCAATTTCGGCTCCGGTCAGCACCATTATTGACCAAGGTGCTATAAATCAAAGATATTATTTCTGTATTTTATGATAAGCCATTCACATTCACCAAACATATTTTTTGGCACTTTCTAAGATATATGCTTTGCTGATTCCAAATCTAAATACTTTTACTTTTCCCACATAACTTCTATCCTGTCTGATGCTTTTGACAGTCCTTGCTTATAAACTTGAATTGGCAGATTATTTGTTGCAAAGGTTCACAAACATGAGATTTGCAAGATTTTGTTTTTCTTTATATCGTTGTGGCTTTACTTGTTTTGTAAAAGCAGGGGAAGAATAAGAAGCATGCTAGTTGAGTGCTCCCATCAGAACGTTCTAAGTTATATTCTTATTTATACTCAGTAACAAATTTTGTCTTGGAAGGCATATCAGATATTTACTAATAAATATCACCTCCAAATCTACCCTTCTAAGCACTGATCTTGAGGCTGGGACTCACAAACTTTGTTTCACAGTCTCCTTTGTCAGTTGGGACATGAGAGAGATACTGGATAAAAGGAGGTAAGGCAGTGGGAGGTTGGTTCTTACTGTTCCTGTAACAATTTCCCACCACTGGAAACTGGTTCCAGCCTCCAGTTACTTTTGGCATTCCCTGAAACAGCTTCATTACCACCTTCTTCATACATACCAGCAGTAGCCATGTGATGTCCCCCTCCTCAAATGTTTGAGTTCAAGTATCTCAAGACCTATCTTCCATGTTATTGAGTTCTGGTATCCCCAAACCCATTATCTCTTTTATATCCCCCACCGCTAGAGCGTAGACTGTTTTCTGCAGTTATTTTATTCTTTTGTTCCTTCACTCTTCAAACGTGTGTATAAACAATTTCCTACATTAAATTCTACCGAATAAAGTGACTCAGGTATTCTATTTTCCTGAATGAACCCAAACTGACCAGAAAGTTACTCTGATACTTAACTTCTGGTCAAAAATATCATTTCTACTACAGGAAGCTATCTTGGTTGAAAATTATACCATACTTAAAATTTATATTTTAAAATAATGGATTTTTAAAAATAAAAACACAATTTTATCATAATACATTTTTATTACTTTTAAAAATAGGACATGGGCCGGGCGCAGTGGCTCACGCCTGTAATCCTAGCTCTCTGGGAGGCCGAGGCGGGCGGATTGTTTGAGCTCAAAAGTTAGAAACCAGCCTGAGCAAGAGTGAGACTCCGTCTCTACTAAAAATAGAAAGAAATTAATTGGACAAGTAAAAATATATAGGAAAAAAATTAGCCGGGCATGGTGGTGCATGCCTGTAGTCCCAGCTACTCGGGAGGCTGAGGCAGGAGGATCGCTTGAGTCCAGGAGTCTGAGGGTGCTGTGAGCTAGGTTGACGCAACAGCACTCTAGCCTGGGCAACTGAGTGAGACTCTGTCTCAAAAAAAAAAAAAAAATAGGACATGACAGCAAAGAATTTTTTAAAAATCACTCATGCACTCATTCCAACATGCCAAAACAACAAATGTTAACATTTTGATATATTTACTATTCGTTTTTTATGCAGACTGCTTCTGTTTTTCAAATTTGTGATGAAACTATTCATTTTTTATGTTGTCTTTTTATCTCACAGTATGCCTTTAAACATTTTTTCAATTTCTAATTGCAAATGAAAGACTTTAAAAGTCTCCTTCACTTTGACATATAGAAACAAAATGATAGGAAATCTATTAATCACTATGCTGAAAACAGTACATAATTTTTTAAAAACATACTGCATGCATAACTGTTTTTATAAAATTTACAACTCTGTTTAGTTTCCAGTATATAGGAAAACAGATTAAACTTGTCAGTATTTTAAGAAAAAATTATGCCCTCAGAATTATATATGATAATGCATGTATGTTTTCAAGAAAAACAATAGTATATTTTACTACGAATCAGAAAGAAAAATAGCCTTTCCTCCGCAGCCTATAAAACTTGTAAAAAAATTTAGTAAGGCCAAATACTCACCCCCTATTACTGACAATTGCCTTTTTCAAGTGAATGTAATTTGCCGGGAAGATCCCCTATAAAATAGAAAAGATTTCCCATTAGAAAAAAATAAATTATGATTAACACCACACATATAATAAAACAGCAATCATATTTCAACAGGGAAACACAGCAGATCTCCTAATACAGCAGCCATTTTGCATATTAATTTAAAAAGCAGTGTTGTACAAAGTATATTAGGTAGGAATTTGATGGCCATATGCGATCAGAGTCTATCCTCAGGAGAAAACTGATCTTAAGTGTTACAAAAATAAAGCTTTAAACTTAAATTTTAAAAGAGTTATAAACTGGAAGTCATCTATCGAATCACTTTCAGGATACAGTATTATGTACAGAGGTTATCCATGTATCTCCAAAACCAATATAATCATCTAAACAACAATTTACAGATTATCCAGCTCTGAGCTGAGAAAACGATTCCCAGACTCTGGCTAACATTTATATTCACAAAAATGAATCAATTTGGGGGTTTCTATAAATATGCCTTCTTTTACTCTTTCGAAACTGTTTCCACTTTGCTATTTACTATAATTTGATTTCAATTCCTAAGAGATAAGAAGTGCATTCTTTCTTAGAAACCACATTAGTTTTACAGTGTTTCACCCTTTCTCCTGACATATGAAACTCTCTTCAAATAAACACAGATGGCCTAAATATTTTTTATATTCTTTGGCCCACACTACAACCAATAGTAAACTCAATCAAAACCATTATCAGGGAGGAAAAAAAATGGTGGACTAGATTCATCCTGCCAACATGCTGCTCCCAAAGAAAGAACTGAAAATTGTAGTAGGATCCTTCTTCTCTGAAGCAACATTGTGAAATCACAGAGTAGCAACGTAGGACACTCAGTGTGGGGAAAAAAGGTGACAGGAGATATATATATATATAGATCAAAGTGTGTGCAGGGAAGAATAGGAGGATAGAGTGCTGGGGTGGCGTGCTCACCCTGCTGGCACCGTCCAAGTTGTGAGACGGCTGTGTCCACTGTCACAGACCTCTACCTTGTTGGACAGGGGAACTGCCTGGACTCTGTGCAGAGTCATTGCACCAGACAACAGAGGCAGTAGGGATTGGGCAGCTGCTAAAGCCATTCTGAGCTCTCAGGTGCATGACACCAGCTCTGCACTGGGTTGGGGATGGAGTGGACCAACTGGAGGCTACCCTGAGCTATATCCTGTGATTGGAAGCCAAACAACGTTCCCTTACAGCGCAATGGGATCTGAACATAAGAACTGACTAGGGTGCAGCAGGCTCTGACCTGGGAGACTTTGGGCGACTGCTTCAGCAGGTTCTGGGTGGGCCAGGAAGAACTCTGCGATCCCTGGGCCACTGGAACCTACTTCCAGCCACATGACTTTACATCGGCATGGTCCCCAAGGCTGCGAAACAGTATGCTACTTGCTCAGCCACGACTACACCCACCAGGCCCCAATTGCCTCCAGCATGCTCAGCCCTGACCCTGCCCTCCAGGTCAGATGAGCCCTGCCACCCGCAGGGCTCTGCTTCCAGCTCCTCCTCACTCTCAGCTCTATGGTTCTCACACAGGAGCTGGAGGCTCTGTGTCTGTGTCTCCACAGCACTTGCCAGGCCCAAGACACCATCCTCAAGACTCCAGCACTGTACCTGGCCCCCAGCCCAGAGCCTCTACCACTGCTGCAGGGCTAGAGGAACTGCCCTAAGTCCAACACCCCACCAGGGACCACCCAGCCTTGAGCCGCTAGTACACCGTAACCTGGATAGAGCAAATGCTCACAGCCCAGGAACCCACAACGACTGCCTAGATAGCCTCATCCAGCTGCTACTGTCACCTCTGCAGAGAGACGCTGGGTAGAGCAATCCCCACAACACCAACCTCACGGAAGAGGGTCTCACCTAGCTCCCAACTCAAACATCCTACAATTATTTGTTGAACAGCCTAACACCCAACATAAACAGCATTCAGCACAGGCTTGTGCACAGGTAATCACAGGTAAACAGAACGAGTCAGAACAGCTGCATTACAAGCTTCCAGTGCACACATCCCTCCTCTGCCACATCAACATTCCAGAGTAGAGGGGGAAAGCGCCAGCTAGGGACCACTCCTTCTTCTAATTAAGCAGGAGAGTTCTCAGCAAGGAACAGGTGCCCTAAAAACCTATTAGCCCTGAGTTTGGAAAAGAGGCTACAAATGAGAAAAACCAGCAAAAGAACCCTGGCAACATGAAAAATCAAAACAGATTGTAATCCCCAAGGGATCACAATGGGGCTACAGTAGTGAACTCCAACTACAAGCAAATTTTAAAAATGAGAGAAATGGAATTAAGAATACAGATGGCAAATAAGAAGAACTGAATTTAAGAGAAAGTTGAAAACCAAGAAAAAGAAGTCAAAAAGATATTTCAGGAAATTAACGAAAAAGTCACCAAAGAACTAGACAACATGAGAAAGAACATAATGGAACTTAAAAAAATGAAAGAGTCATTTGGAAATTTCGAAACACACCAGAAAGTTTCAGCAACAGATTAAACCAAGGAGAAGAAAGAATCTCAGAGCTTGAAGACAAAGCTCTCAAGGTAATGCAGTCATTTAAAGAGGCAGAGAAAAGAAAAAAAAAAAGGTAGAGCAATCATTTAGAGAGATATGGGACTACATGAAGTGATCTAACATATGAATTATAGGTATCCCTGAGGGAGAAGAAGAAAGAGCTAAAATCATGGAAAATCTATTAGTGGGAATTATTGAGGAAAATTTCCCTGGTATTGCCAGAAATTCACACATCCAGATACAAGATGGTCATCAAACACCAGGAAGGTTGATAACAAACAGGACATCTCTAAAACACACAGTAATCATCCTGGCTAAAGTCAAAATGAAAGAGAAAATTATACAAGCAGCTAGACATAACCAACAACTAACCTACAAGGAAAAACCCATAGGCTAACACCAGACTTATCAGCAGAAACTTTATAAGCCAAAAGGGGGTGGGCCCCCATCTTCAATCATCTCAAACAGAATAATAGCCAGCCTAGAATTTTCTATCCTACAAAACTAAGTTTCACAACTGATAGAGAAATTAAGTCTTTTCCAGACACGCACTGGGGGAATTTGTCATGACCAGATCTGCCCAGCAGGAAATACTCAGAAATGCATTATACACAAATCAGTGCAATAGATATGCACCAGTGCAAAATCACACAAAATAACCAAAGCTCACAACTCCTATAAAACAATAGCACAAGAAGAAAACAAAGCAACAAAGCAACATTATGATGAACAGAACAGCATCACACCTATCAACTCTATCCCTTAACATTAATGGCTTAAATGCAATACTCAAAAGACACAGGCTGGCTGAGTGGATGATAAAACACAACCCAAGTATGTGCTGCTCCCAGGAGACACATCTAAACCATAAGGATGCAAACAGGCTCAAAATGAAAAGATGGAAAAAATATTCCATGCAAATGGACGCTAAAAGAAAGCAGGTGTAGCCATTCTCATATCAGACAAAATTGACTTTAAATCAACAATGGTAAAGAAAGACAAGGATGGTCATTTAATAACGGTAAAGGGAGAAATTCAATAAGAAAACATAATAATCCCAAATATATGTACACCTAACATAGAACCTGCCAGATACATAAATTCTACTAGAGCTACGCAAGGAAATAAACAATAGTATTTTAATTGCCAGAGACTTCAACACCCCACTATCAGAGCTGGACAGATCATCAAAACATAAAATAAATAAAGAAACACTGGACTTAAATGGGACCCTAGAACTAAAGGACTTAATAAATATTTACAGAACATCCTACCAACAACTACTGAATATACATTCCTTTCATCAGCACATGAGACACTCTCCAAGATTAATCATATCTTAGGCTACAAAACATGTCTCAACAGATTTTGTAAAAAATCAAAATCATACCATGTATCTTCTCAGACCACAGTGGAGTAAAACTAGAAATCAATTCTAAGAGTAACATTCAATTCTACACAAAGTCATAGAAATGAAACAACCTGCTACAGAATAATTATTGGGTCAATAATAAAATTATGATGGAAATCAAAATATTCCTTGAACTGAAGGACAAAGTAGACATAAGCTATCAAAATCAATGAGAAACAGCAAAAGGAACCTAAGGGGAAAATTCATTGCCTTAAATGCACACCAAAAAATCATAAAGATCACAAATTATCAACCTAATATAACATCTTAAGGAACTAGAAAAGGAAGAGCAAATCAAACCTAAACCCAGCAGGAGAAAATAACACAGGTCAGAGCAGAACTAAACAAAATGTGGGGAAAAAAGGTCAGTGAAATAAAAAGTGGATATGTTGAAAAGATAAACAAGATTGACAGACCTCTTGCTACATTAATCAGGAATAGAAGAAAAAGGACCTAAATAAGCTCAATCAGAAATGAAAAGGGAGATATCACAACTGATAGCACAAAAATAAAAAACATCAACCCATAATACTACAGAAATCTCTATGTACATAAACTAGAAAATGTAGAGGAAATGGAAAAATTCCCTGGAAACACACAATTTTCCAAGACTGAATCAGGAAGAAACAGACCTCCTGAACAGACCAATAATGAGCAGTGAGACTGAAGTAGTAATAAAAAGTCTTCCAACACAAAAAAGTCCTGGACCAGATGGATTCACAGTCAAATTCTACCAGTCCTACAAAGAAGAACTGATATTCACACTGCAGAAATTATTCCATAACACTGGGAAGGAAGGAATCCTCCCCACTCATTCTACATAGCCAGTATCACTTGATACCAAAGCCATGTAAGGACACAACAAAAAAAAGAAAACTACAGAACAGTATCACTTCTAAACATAGGTTCAAAAGTCCTCAATAAAATACTAGGAAATCAAATTCAACAACAAATCAAAAAAGTAATCCACCATGACCAAGTTACTTGATCCCAAGGATGCAAGAATGGTTCAACATATGTAAATCAATAAATGTGATTCACCACATAAACAAAAGTAAAAACAAAGACCATATGATCATCTCAGTAGACACAGAAAAAGCATCTGACAAAATCCAGCACCCTTTCATGATAAAAACCCTCAACAAAAATATACATAAAAAATAGATATCTCCAAATTATAAAAGTTGTATGACAAATCCATAACCAACATCATGCTGAATGGAGAAAAGCTGAAAGCATTCCCACTACGAAACAGAACAAGACAAGGGTGCCCACTGTTACCACTTCTATTGAACATAGTGCTGTAAGTCCTAGCCAAAGCAATCAGGCAAGAGAAAGAAATAAAGGGTATCTAACTCAGGAAAGAGGAGGTCAAACTATCGTTTTTTGTTGATGATATGATCACGTATCTAGAAAACCGCAAATTCTTCACTATGAGACTCCTGGAATTGAAAAACAAATTCAGCAAAGTCTCAGAATATAAAATCAATGTACACTCATCGGTAGTATTTCTATATACCAATAATAGTCAAGCTCAGATTCAACTCAAAGACTCAATACCATTCATAATACCTGCAAAGAAAATAAAATACCAAGGAATATACTTAACCAAGGAGAGGATAGATCTACAAGGAGAACTACAAAATACTGAGAAAAGAAATTGTGGATGACACAACAAATGGAGAGACATATCATGCTCATGGATTGGTAAAATCAACATTGTTAAAATGCCCAAACTACCCAAACTGATTTACATATTGAATGTAATCCCTATCAAAATACCAAAAGCATATTTCACAGATCTAGAAAAAATACTTCTACATTTCATTTGGAATCAGGAAGGAGCCCAAAGAGGCAAAGCAATCCTAAGCAAAAAGAACAAAGCTGAAGGCATCACATTGCCAGACTTCAAATTATACTATTATACAAGGTTACAGTAAATAAAACAGTATGGTATTGGTACAAAAACAGAGCCATAGATCAAATGGAATGGAATAGAGAATAGAGATATAAAACCATCTACCTACAACCAACTGATCTTTGACAAAGCAGACAACACCACACACAGGGAGAAAGAAGCCCTATTCAATAAACACTGCTGGGAAAATTGGATAGTTACATACATAAGAAAGAAAGAGAACACATATCTCTCACCACTCACAAAAATTAATTCAAGATGGATAAAAGACTTTATGTAAGTCATGAAACAATAAGCATTCTAAAAGAAAATGTAGGAAAAACTCTTACAGACATCAGTCTAGGCAAAGAATTTATGACTAAGACTCCAATGGCAATTACAGCAGCAACAAAAATAAACAAATGGGACTTAGTTTAATTAAAAGGCTGCTGCACAGCTAACGAAATAATCAACAGTGCAAACAGATAACCTATGGAATTGGAGAAAATATTTGCAATCTATACATCCAATAAAGGGATAACAACTAGAACCTACAAAGAACTCAAGCAAATCAGCAAACAACCCCATGAAAAAGTGGGCAAAAAACATGAACAGAAGCTTTTCAAAAGATAATAGACAAATAGCCAATAAACATATGGAAAAAAATGCTCTACTTGGTGGGGACAAGATGGTGGACCAAACACACCAGGAGCCAGAGCATCTCTGTAAGAAGGAGAAATTTTAGATGAAAGAGAAAACATAAACAGACAAACATAGATCAGATGAGGGTCTGCAGGAAGGGTGTCTGGATCTACAGGAGACTCCACAGGAAGAGACTGTGGAGCAGTACTGGAAGGAGAAAGGCATCAGCAGGGACTAAACTCAGAGAGGGTCAGAGACCAGCAAGAAGGGTAAGTGGATTGGCTAACATCCCCCTCCCTCATATCTCGAAGTGTTGTGCTGGAGAGATCTTCTGCCAAAGTGAGCCAAGAGACTGCTGCCACCAAGGAGCAGGAGCTTCTTGAGGACAGGGCATCAGGCTTTCACCATCCCCCTCAGGGAACCTCCCAATCCACAGACCCAAGGTAGACAGGAAGTACCACGTTGCTTCTCCACCCACTGGACACCTTTGCCGTCCCCAGGGAGTCTCAACCCCTCAGGTTCAACCTTCCTAGTCCCCACACTGAATTTCCCAACTCCAGCCGAGACTGCAGGAACCAGAGGGGTCCACTGGATCCCAGGTGATCTGCGTTGACTCCGGAGCCCCATCATTCTGAGCAGACTGCCACCTGCATAGAGGATTGGAGACAACCAGAGCGTGGACTTCCCTCCACCAAGACTCTTTTCCATGCCTACCCATCCCCCACCTGCAGCTGCCAAGAAAGACAACTGAGCCACCACACAGAGGTTTCCACAGGGAACGGGGCTCAGACCTTTCCTTTCAGGGTCCTGTAGCAGACTGACCGGTGCTCAGACTGTGAGCTGCCTGCCCACTGACCCTCCCTGGTGCTACTTACCCAGTGACTCCAGCAGAGCAGGACACACCCCAAGTTGGAGGGACATTGAAGCAGATTGGGCACCACATGAGACAGATGTGGGACCAGTATCCTTCTCCCTGACAAGGTCAGGGTTTGATCTCCAGGGCCCTGAGGATGGACCTGCAGGCCAGCTCCTGTACACCCTGGTCTTGATCACATCGCCCGGGGGCAAAGAGGAGATATTTGTGAATTAGTCTCCAAGGTGTGGGTGCCTGCAGGGGCAGGTCAGGGGTGAGAGTACAGTATGGATCCTAGCTGCAGTGTGCTTGTAGGGCACTCCTCCTCCCATGGGAGAGTCCCATTCCCAGCTCAGTCCAGGATCCTGGGCAGGGAACCTCCCATTTCACATCACAATCGTGGTGGAGCTCAGATGCCTTGAGGTCCTGCCTACCTGCAGAGGCCCAGAAGAAAGCGTACAGGGGAGTGTGCAAAGAAGCGAAGCCTGCTCCTGACAGCCAGACTGTGGGACTCAACAGCCCTGCCTCCATATGCAGACTTTCTGATTGGAGGGGGGCGGAGGGCCACCTCAGCTCCTTTCTAGAAGCTTTTCCCAGAAGCAGAAAACAGACTTTTGACTCCCTGCTAAAAGCATCTGTGGAGCTTGAGGGAAAGGCCCACCCAACACAGCCAAGCCCAGCCTTAATCTCCCAACCACCCCTGCTGAGGTGGAAAATAAGAACACACATGGGTTCCAGGGCCCCACCTACCACCTAGGGCATTAGAGTGCTTCTCCTGAGGAACTAGAGCTGCTCACAGGACCTAAAAACAACACTGCAGCTAGTTTCTCCCAGCAAGCACCACCTACTGATGGGGAGGTCAATTTGCATGCCCTTTTACTGCATTTACTGATGCATCAGAGTGTGGTTGATTCCCACACAAAAGCACCACCTATTGCCTCAGATATTAAATTGGGTGTGTCATTAACTGAACAAAAGAAAATCCAAAGGTAAGAAGCAACAGCTGCTCCAGATGAGAGGGAATTAGCAAAAGAACTCTGGAAGAACGAAGAATCAATGTGAAAGGACACCCCCAAAAGGGAACGCAACCTCTCTAGCAATGGATACCAACCAAAATCAGAACACTGAAATGACGGATGAAGAATTCCGAACATGGATTGTAAGGAAGCTCAATGACGTGCAAGATAAAATGGAAACCCAACACAAAGACCAAAAAAAGAATGCAGGAAATGAATGAAAAATTCACTAAAGAAATTGAAATATTAAAGTAAAATAAAACAGAACTTCTGGAAATGAAAAATTCATTCAAGGAATTACAAAACATAGGGGAAAGCCTTAAGAATACATTAGATGAAGCAGAAGAAAGAATCTCACAGCTTGAAGACAATATCTTGCAATTCCAAGTCAGTTGCAGAGATAGAGCAGAGAAACAAGAGAAAAGAGAAAAACCTACAAGAAATATGGGATTATGTGAAGAGGCCTAACATAAGACTCATAGGCATCCCTGAGGGTAAAGAATAAACCACACAAAGGTTAGAATATCTATTTGAGAGAATAATTGAGGATAATTTCACTGGCCTTGCTAGATATCTAAATATCCAGGTACAAGAAGCTCAAAGGACTCCTGGGAGATTCATCACAAAGAGGAAAACACCATGACATATAGTCATCAGACTGGCCAAAATAAACATGAAAGAGGCACTCCTACAAGCTGTAAGGCAAAAGCAGTATGTAACTTACAAAGGAAAACCCATCAGATAAACTGCAGACTTCTCAGCTGAGACCATACAAGCCAAAAGAGATTGGGGCCTCATTCTCAGTCTTCTCAAACAGAATTATGCCCAGCCTGGAATTTTGTATACTACAAAACTAAGTTTCATATATGAGAGGGAAATAAAGTCTTTCTCAGACAAGCAAACACTGAGGGAATTTGTCAAAACAAGACCAGCCCTCCAGGAAGTACTCAGAACTGCGTTACACACAGATCAGCACAACAGACACTCACCAGTGTAAAATGATCCAAAAGCTAAAGCTCAAAAGCCAGATACCACAATGGCTCAAGACACAAAACAAAGCAACAAAGTGCTACTCAACAGGATGAACAGAGATCCACCCCACTTATCAATTCTTTCAATAAATGTGAACGGCTTGAACTGCCAACTGAACATAGGCTGGACAAATGGATAAATATAAACAAGCCAGGTATCTGCTATCTTCAGGAAACACATCTAACCCATAAGGATGTATCCAGACTCAAGGTGAAGGAATGGAAAACAGTATTCCATGCAAATGGAAACCAAAAGAAAGCCAGTATAGCAGTTCTCATATCAGATAACTTAGTCTTTAATTAACAAAAATAATGAAAGACAAAGATGCTCATTATATAATGGTAAAGAGAACAATTCAAAAAGAAGACATAACAATTCTAAGTATTTACACATCCAACACAGAAGCGTTTAGATTCATAAAGCAAATCTTATTTGATCTAAACAAAATAATGAACAACAGCCCAATAAAAGCCAGGGACTTCAACACCCCACTGACAGAACAAGACAGATCTTCCAAACAGAAAATAAACAAAGAAACAAAGGACTTAAACAAAACTCTAGAACAAGCGGGCTTAACAGACATTTATTCTACCCAAAAACCACTGAATATACATTCTTCTTATAAGCTCATGGGACGTTCTCTAAGACTGACCACATCCTAAGGCACAAAGCACATCTCAACAAATGTTAAAAAATAGAAATTATACCATGCATCTTCTCAGACCACAGCGGAATAAAATTAGAAATCAACTGGAACAGAAACACTCATCTCTACACAAAGTCATGCTAACTGATTATTGGGTCAAGGAGGAAATTAAGATGGAAATCAAAACATTCTTTGAACTAAATGATAAGGGGGACACAAGTTATCCAAATATACAGGACATAGCTAAAGCAGTTCTGAGAGGAAAATTCATATCTTTAAATGCCTACATGGAAAAGATAGAAAGCTCACAAATCAATAATCTAATGAATTGACTCAAAGAACTGGAAAAAGAAGAGCAAACCCAGCAGAAGAAAAGAAATAACCAAGATCAGGGCAGAACTAAATGAAATCAATAACAAAAGAACTATACAAAAGATTAATGAAACAAAAATATGATTATTTTAAAAGATAAACAAAATTTATATACCTCTCACTAGATTAGCCAGAAACAGAAACGACTCTAGTAAACTCAATCAGAAATGAAAAAGGAGAAATTTTAATGGATAACACAGAAACATAAAATATCATCTCTGAATACTATTAAAAATTCTATGCACATAAACTTGAAATCGAGGAGGATATGGACAAACTCTTAGAAACACACAGCCTCCCTAGGCTCAATAACAAAGAAATAGAACTCCTGAAAGGACCAATATCAAGCACAAAAATTGAAACAGCAATAAAAAAACCTTCCTTAAAAAAAAAGTTCCAAACAAATTGGTTTCACACTTGAATTCTCAATATAAGTCTTGGTACTTCTTTTAAAACATATTCATGGGTATTAAATGGGATAGTGTATAAAAATCTGTTTGTGATTATCGATCTCAGAATAAAAATTGTAAGGCAGATACAAGTCTATGATTGTGATTTTTCCTTCTGCACAATATTTTTGTTTTGCTTCATCTTGAAAAATAGAAGTTAAGCACTCAAATGTTTATAGCAGCACAATTCACAATTGCAAAGATGTGGAAACAACCAAAGTGTCCATCAATACATGAGTGGTTTAATAAAATGTGGTATATGTATACCATGGAATACTGCTCAGCCACAAAAAACAATGGTTAACTAACACCTCTTGCATTATTCCTGGATGGCACCGGAGCCCATTCTTCTAAGTCAAGTATCCCAAGAATGGAAAAACAAGCACAACATACTCACCATCAAATTGGTACTTATTGATCAACAGTTATGTATACATATGGAAGTAACATTCATCTTGTGTCAGGCAGGTGGGGGGCAGGAGGAGATGGGTAAATTCATACCTAATGGGTGCAGTGTGCACTGTCTGGGGAATGCACACACTTAAGAGCTCTGACTCAGGTGGTACAAAGGCAATATATGTAACCAAACATTTGTACCCCTGTAATATTCTGAAATAAAATAAAGAAAAAATACTCAGTGTCACTAACCATCAGGGAAATGCAAATTAAAACCACAATGAGATATCACCTTACTCCTGTTAGAATGGCTTTTATTAAAAAGTCCAACAACAATAGATGCTGGTGTGGATGCAGCGGGAAAGGAGCACTTAAACACTGTTGGTAGGACTGAAAATTAACATTACCCCTATGGAAAACAGTATGGATATTTCTCAAAGGACTAAAAGTAATCCTGTCATTCAATCCGGCAATCCCACTACTGGTTGTCTACCCAACAGAAAAGAAGTCATTTTATCAAAAAGACACCTGCACTCAAATGTTTATTGCAGCACAATTCACAATTGCAGAGATGTGGAATCAACCCAAGTGCCTATCAAGTCATGTGGATTAACAAAATGTGCTGTATATATACCATGGAGTACTACTCAGCCATAAAAAAGGATGAATTAATGTCTTTTGCAGTAATTTGGCAGGAAGTAGAGACCATTATCCTAAGCAAAGTATTTCAAGAATGGAAAAACACATACAACATGTACTCTCTAATAAATTGGAACTGATGAGCACACAAGTACACAGTAGAAAGTAAAAGTCACTGGAAATCAAGCGGGGGCGGGGGGAGTGGAGGGGAAGCACAAAAACCTACCTAACTGGTACAACGCACTATTCGAGTGATGGGCACGTTTACAGTCCTGACTCAAGCCATATATCAAAAACATCTGTACCCCCTTAATATTTTGAAATAAAAAATATTAAAGGCACAGACAAAAAAAATTATGAGGCTAACCCATAGAATAAAAATATTGCAAATAAATAAAAATATATAAGTACTGTAAAAAAAAAAAAGACCATTAGCAGCTGCACCACAGTAATGCATTTTATATAACTGACTCATAAGAAAAGACCTATACCAACAGGAAATCTTAGTACGGTAAAATAAAGGGACTTAAATTAATGCAACCATAGCTAAACAATGACTACTGGTTATCTGCAAAGAACGAATTGATAATAAAAACTTTAAAACATAAAAGATCACCATAAGCTTTTGCAAAGATAGAGGAGGCATACTTTTCACTATTCCCCCTAACATATACTTTGTATATACCTAAAAACTCTGGACATTATATATAAAACAAGAGATTCTGAAAGGTAGAGAGAAGGCAACAGACCAACTAGGGACTTTGAGACACACTGATGACAGTGGTGTATAAGGTTTTCCTTTTTCCTTATATATTTGCCTTATATATATCTGCTATTTGAAGTTTAAGAAGCTGGAAACCTGGATACACCAGCAGGCACAGACAAAAAGACTCGCAATGAAAGCCTGCCCTCTGGCCAAGGCACCAGAGAAGTGTCATTTTGTCAAGACAGAGAACTTTTAGACAACAGCCACTATATTGCTGTCCAATACCCCCCCCCAACACACACACACACGTGGCCTGATCCCCACCCACACAAGCAAGATCAACTGGAGATACTGAACTTTCACCCTCATCAGGTGGTACAGTGGCACTCAAACCATGCACTGGGTTAACGCCAGAGAAAGCTGGATAGGGAGCCAAAACTTTCTACCCTAGTAGCTAATAACAAGCCCCAACCACACAGTGGCAATGGAGACTAACTGGGTTACTTGGACTTCCATCCCTAACCAGCATTAATTAAACTCCATGATCCTGCTGTGGTGGTATCAGAAGAACCCAAGGAGAGAGCTGAAACTGAAAAAGCATATAAAGAAATAATGGCACACTGCTAGTGGGAATGCAAAATGGTATAGTTGCTTTAAAAGACATTCTGGCAGTTTCATACAAAACTAAACATAGGCTTACCATATGATCCCACAGTTGCACTCCTAAGTATTCACCCAATTGAGTTGAAAACTGATCTCCACACAAGAAAAAAATCTGTACGTAAAATTTATACCAGTTTTATTCATAAATACCAAAACCTGGAAGCACCAAGATGTCCTTCAATAAGTGAATGGATAAACAAACTATAGTACACCCATATTAATACAATGGAATATGATTCAGCAATAAAAATAAATGAGCTGTCAAGCCACAAAAATATGGAGGAAACAACTGCATACTGCTAAGTGAAAGAAGTCACCTGAAAAGGCTACATACTATATGATTCCACCTACATGACATTCTAGAAAAGACAAAACTATAGAGACAATAAAAAGAACAGTTTGTTGCAGGGTTCCTAGGAGAGGTAATGAGGGATGAGGAGAAGGAGCACAGGGCATTGTTAGGGCAATGAAATTATTCTGTATGATACTAGAATGATGGATATATGACATTATGCATTTGTTAAAACCCACAGAACTATACAACAAAGAGTGAAATCTAATGTAAATGATGAATAATATTAACACTGTATCAACACTGATCCATCCATTTTAACAAATATTCTACACTAATGCAGGATATTTATAAAGGATAAACTGTAGAGGAAAGGGGAACTTTCTGTACTTTTTGCACAACTTTTCTGTAAACCTAAAACTGTTTAAAAATAAGCTCTAATAAAAAATGTAAAATAAAAAAATGACAGAAAACTTTCCAAATTTAGTAAAAGATACAAACCTACAGATTCAAGAAGCTGAGTGAATCCCAAATAGGAATAAACCCAAATAAATGCACATCAAGACACAACATTTACACTTCCAAATACTACAGCCAAAGAAAAACACCCTACCTCACATAGAGTAAAAAAACAATTCAAGGCCGGGCATAGCTGCTCATGCACCTGCACTTTGGTAGGCCAAAGTGGGAGGATCACTTGAGGCCAGGAGTTCAAGACCAGCCTAAACAACATAGGAAGACCCCATCTCTACAACAGAAAAATTAGCTTAGCACAGTGGCACATGCCTATAGCTCCAGCTACTAAGGAGGCTGAGGCAGGAGGAATGCTTGAGCCCAGGAGTTAGAAGCTGCAATGAACTGTGATCACACCACTGCATTCCAGCCTGGGCAATAGAGTGAGACTCTGTCTCACCAAAAAACAAAACAATTTAAATCACTGGGAATTTTTCATCAAAACCAT
>CAUYSK010053121.1:0-21048 GCA_963575035.1 Avahi laniger
CAAAGAGATTTCACGTGACCCCTTTAGCAATGATACATAACAATATTTTCCCAAAGGACACCTAAAGAGAGAAAGCAAGATCTGTCTGACACACAGTCTTGGACATCCTCTGTGCACACATACAAGAGGTAATGCACCAGGAAAAGAGAAAGAGGAAAAGGAGAATGAAGGGAAGACGAAAGAAGGTCCAGACATCGAATCTTGGCACAGCTAGGAGCTTTTCAAGGTCTTCGAGCCCAACTTCTTACAAATGCAGGGAACCCTTGATGATATCCCAGGCCCCTTCTTGGTAAGGCAGCCTGTGCAACTCCGGACAGTGAAGACTAGTGGAAGGTTTGTCCTTTCAAGAAGTCAAGATCTGCCCTCAAGCCTCCTTCTTCCCCTTGGTTCTGGTCAAATCACCAGAAGCATCTCACGAGAAACAGAATCCCCCTTCAGCAGGGTATCCCTTCAGTATCTGAAGACTAACACCCCCATTCCGGAGTCTCTTCACCAGCTGTCATTTAAAATTCCCACCTTCCTCAACCCTCCCCTGTACAAGACGGTCTCCAGCCCACCTCTCCACCCGTCTTGCGGATATGGTCACGATTTACTAATGTTCCTCTTAAAACGAGGCTCCGAGAACTCCGGGCTCACTCCACCCGGGGTTCGACTGCTCCAGACTGTGCACCGATGTTTCTGCATGTACAAAACTCTGTTTACGTGATTGACTTTTTAACCTGAACTAAGACTGAGTACACTCATCCATGTTACATTTCGCCTTTGAGATGATTTCAATTCATAATTGTTAAAGACACAAAATGTCTGCAAAACTAATAAACAGGCCGTCTCTGCCTCCATGAAGCCATGGATACAAGCAAGGCAGACATGGAAAGCAAAATGGTATGAACCCTACAGGATTTATCTGTCCTTACTTGACGCCACTAGTTATTGGGGCCATGACAAAGATAATAAATTCTCCTTTTTTAATCGCTCGACATTACCTTCCTTTTTCTTTTTGTTCCAGAATGGGTGCCCTTCAGTTTCAGTCTCCTAGTCCCTGGACAGTCCTACATAGTCATCTCCAGCTGAGTCATGTGTCATCCATCGCTGGGTGACCATGGCCAGGTCAAGTCACCAGGCCCTTTTCGCAGCTGTGAAATGGGTTGCACTGGACAAGCTGCATTCCAGGGCCCTTCTAACCTGACAATTCCTTAGATCTGTGACACCTGTGATGTCCCAGGATGTGTCTCTGTTAAGCTCCCACCGTGTCCCACTTCTGCGGCACCCGATCTACTCACTGGTCAGAGACATCTGCTGCCCTCTTGGCCCCCACAAGGGTCCTTGAGCCGAATCGGACTAGGTCGTGGGTGAGAACAGGAGTTTTGTTTCCTTTCTTCTTTGGGGCTGTCTGAGAACAATCACAAAATACTGTTTAGAGTGAACTGCTCTAGGCAACTAATGTTCTGAAGAGAGCTGAATTATTAGTCTACCTATTTACTTAGAATGCTAGCTTGAATCCAATCAGTAAAATATTTTAAAAGAGTCTGGGGAAGGAAGGTAGAATTTAATAATGCATCTTTGAGTCTCGACAATGATAAATAACTAGTTTGACTGAATATTTCACTTTTCCTTCTCTCCTCGACTCGTCCTGGGTTGGTTTCGATGTAACCTAGGTTACAGCAAGCGGAAGTTAAAATATTTTATGAATGAAGTTCAAAGAGGCATCCTAAGTGTGAGACAAAGCACTCTGGTTCTGGAACCAGGGGCTAAGCCCTGGCTGAAGTGTGGCTACCAAGCCACACTGCAGTTCTGACCTTTTTGACGCTCAGTTTTTCTCATCTGCAAAACAAGGATCTTTTCTACTGACCCTGAGGCCTCTTCTAGCCAGTGGTCTCACTGCTAAGCAAAATGAAGAGACAAGCTACAGACTGGCAGAAGATATTTTCAAATCACATATCTGAGGAAGAACTTCCATTCAAAATATATAACAAACACTCAAAACTCAATAATAAAACAAACAACTCAATTCAAAAATAGGCAAAAGATTTGAACAGCTGTTTCACCTAAAGAAGAGGGATATCAAATAAACACACCAAAAGAAGTTTAACATCCTTAGTCAACCAGGAAATTAAATCAAAACCAAGGTGATATACCACCAGATGCCAGTTGGAATAGCTAAAATTTAAAAGACTGATCGTACCAAGGTAGGGAGCAGCTGGAACTCTCATACACTGCTGGTACTGCTACAACCGTTTTGGAAAACTGTTGACAGTTTCTCAATGCACCTACTGCAGGACTGAGCCGTCCCACACCTACACATTTACCCAAGAGAAATGAGACCATATGCCCACACAAAGATGTGCATACAAATATTTATAGCACCTTTTTTGTAACAGCCAAAAAGCAGAAACCACCCAAATGTCCATGAGCAGATGAATGGGTAAACAAACTGTGGTATATCCACGCAATTGAATACTACGCGGCGTAAAAAGGAATGAGCTGCTGATGCATGCACCAACATGAATGAATCGCAAAAAAATTATGCTGAATGAGAGAAGCAAGACAAAAAAAAGTACATACTGTATGATTCCATTTATATGAAATTCTAGAAAATGCAAACTAATCTACAGTGGCGCAGAGACAGAAAACAAATCAGTGATTGCTAGGGATGGGGGAAGCAGCTAGGAAGGAAGGAGAAATTACAAAGGGATATGAGGAAATTAGGGGGCTGACAATAATGTTTATCATTATGGTCATGATACTTTCATGGAGACAGATAAAAATATATCCAATTGTACACATTAAACATGTGAAATTTATTGTATGATAATTATACTTCAATAAATCTGTCTATAAATGAATTTTGTTAAAAACTTTGGGTAAATACTTGGGGAATTAGAAATTCATATTACCAAAATAATGGTAATATTTTACCATTCCAGATGACTTCCTGGAAGCAAGGGGGAGATGAAACCTTACTATGGAGGTAGTCATCAGGTAGTCATCACCTTAATCGAGTGGTCAGTGTCAGCATCACCATGAGGCAGGTCAAGCAGATATTAAGTGTCTTATGACAGACACAATATAAAATTCCCAACATCACCTGTAAGGTAGACTAACTGGAAATGCTTACCTTGCTAATGTCAAACTCTTAGATTTAATGTCCAGATATAGGAAACACAGGGGATATAGAAACAAGCAAAGGGACACCCTAAAGACACACCACTCGTATTTTGGGACACTTTGTGTTTAATAGACTCTATAGCAAGTCAATGCCAAAGAACAAAACAACTATTAAATAGATGCAAAGAATGAGCTTGGATTGGATCTTGGTTGGTACACATTTTCTATAAAGAGAATTAGGGGTCCAAAGGGGGAAATCTGAATTATATACTGAGTATTAGAGGAGATGGTAAAGTACTGCCAGGGGAAGGTAGAGATTAACATAAACACAGCACATGTACAAAACACGCGGATGAGATGATCTCACTTTGGATATAGATGGATGGATGGATGGATGGATAGATATGGACAGATAGAACTTTGAGAAATTTGTTGTTAATGGAAATTTTGGTGTGGTGAGAATTTTTTTTTATTTTTTGCATATCTATATTTTATAATTATTTAAAATGCACGTGGTTCAATTCTGATGAAAAAAAGGATTTTTTTCATGACATAAGAGCCTTAAGAATTATTTTCACATGTATGCTTCAATTTAAATGAGTTCCTAGTGGGGCCTTGTATCGGAGCTGTAATTACTCTGTTTACTGCCACGGGACATTGAACTTGATTACAAACAGATTGAAAGATACATATTTGCTTCTAAAGGCACATTGCTGTGCCCAAGCAAGCAAGGCATGTGCATGCACGCGTGCACACACACACACATGGGGTACCTTGCTGCAAGCCCATTCTCTCTGAGGATGAGTAAGAAGATTGCCTGGCTCCTGTTCCCTCCTGGGATCATGGTGTGCTGAACTCAAGGGACCCAAGAACCCCCTTATGTGGCTTGGCACCTGGACCTGAGATGGAATGGCCATTCACTTGGGAGCTTTCCAAGAAAATTAAATTTTTCCCAGCAAAACTATGGCCAAGAACTATGGTTCTCAAAGTGTGGTCCCTAGGCCAGCAGCATCAGCATCACTGGGACTTTGTTAGCCATGCAGATTCTCAGGCCCCACCCCAGCCCTCCTGAGTCAGAAACCGGGAAGGGGCCCAGCAGTCTGTGTTTTCACACGTCCTCCAGGTGATGCTCACAGAGGCTTGTGAACCGCTGGACTGTGATGTCCCCTCCTGTCCCTGACTCCCTCTGCTCTATGCTGATAAATGTAGGGAGGATGGCGAAATCACTCTCATTAGATTTCACCAGTTCCTTGGGCCACTGGCAGAAAATAACACATGGATCATAGCTATGTAAAAGCATGAAGATGACATCTCAGAAGCAAATTATGGTGCTATTAGTATTTATAGATGATTTTATGCCTATTGAGAATTAGCTACTTAAAGTTGTCCACAAACCTATTAAAAAAGTATACTACTAATCTGCTTTAAAATAGGATTTTTGGTAATGACAATACTGCTTCTAACTAGTGGCTGAAAAAACCCAGTAGATCAGGAAACAGATTAAGAAAAATGTACATCAGGGTTTCTCAACCCTGCCACTATTGACATTTGGGGCCAGATAACTCTCTGCTGGGGGTCGATGTCCTGTGCATTGTAGGATGATTAGCAACATCTTTGGCCTCTACTCACTAGATGCCAGTAGCACTGTTCCTCCTACCCCCACAAAAAGTGACAACCAAAAGTGTCTCCAGATATCGCCAAATGTCCCCTGAGGAACAAGATCACTCCCCACACCCCCCACCACTGAAAAATTGTTTTACATGAAATTTAGTAGAACTTGGCTTTAAAGTGCTCAAAAACATCCCACTTACCCTCCTGATGTGAGCTGTTCCCAGAAACTCATCTCTAGGAAAAGAGAACAACGTGACATTTTAGTTACTTGCACCTTTTAGAGTGTGAACTGGTGGAGCCAGGGCGGAGGCATGGTGCTGCCTTCTTCCCTAGCCCGGGGATTCATTCCTCCTTTTTCTGTGCCCAGCTACATGGCACCTGCTTCCTGCCACCTCTCCCAGCTCTGCCTTCCAACTGCCCACCCGATTCCTCCCCAGAATTTGAAGGGAACTAAGAAAGAATGATGTCACAAATTTCAAAGAGAAAGCTTTCAAGAAGGAAACAATGTCCCACAGTGTCAACTACTGTGGAGAGGTGGGACAGGTTGGGAATGGAAAGGAAACCATTATATTTGGCATTTAGAGGAAGCCATGAGAGACACCAGTGGGGAGGTCACTGATATCTCAGCAAGAGCCTTGGGTGGGGGTGGCTGATTACAGAAGTTTCCAGAGTGAAAGGAAGATGAGGGAGGAGGGGAGGCACCCAGGAGCAATGAAAAGGGTAGGGAAGGGCAGAGCAAGATCTCGGTTCACACACGGTCTATTCACCTCACCCTCCTGGCACCCACCAGGACTTTGCTCTGATCAGCACAGTACCCTGAAGCTGGAAACAGACAGGTTTGTAGCACATAGCACATAGTATGTAGCACAGACAGGTTTGTAGCACATAGTATGTAGTCAAGAATGTTGACTGGGAGGTTGGATTGCTGAATGAATGGATAGATGGATTGATGGACAATGGATGGATGGATGGATAAGTTAGTCAATCTATCTCTCTCTCGCAGATTGTACAACCCTACTCAAATAAAGGCCCACCCAGACTCCTATCATAATCTAATTCCATCCTAATTAAACTGTGTTGTCAATGTTTACACGAGCAGAAGATGTTGACTCACCTTTTTATCTTCTGTTCCAGATGCTTCCTCACTAAGAAACAGGGAAGCGGAATAAGTTAGAACATTCACTTCTTTTCAATCAATCAGTAGTAATTCAGAATGAGAAACTACCTTCTCAGATCTAAAGAACTACTTAAACCTGAGGTTTCCTGGTGAAAAGCCCTTAGTCCCAGGTTATCCTGATTCTATGGGCAGTAAGACGGGGCCCTGGAGGAGAGGGGAGGCCTCAGACCCTTTCTGTTCCCACAGTAGTAAGAGAATTTCGACCATTCCTGGGGGATCCATCAGGGCTACCTCATCCCATGTGTATTCAATTAAGGACATGCTCTTTTTTTATTTGTACGAATTTATGAGGTACATGTGCAATTTTGTCACATACGTACATTGCGTAGTGGTCAAGTCAGGGCTTTTAGGGTACCCATCACCTGAATACTGTGCATTGTACTCCTTAACCAATTTCTCATCATCCACCCCCTCCCAACACCCCACACTCTTCTATCTCCATTGTCTGTCATTCTACTCTCTGTGTCCAAGTGTACACATTTCTTTTAGCAGCCACTTATAAGTGAGAACATGTGATATTTGACTTTCTGTGCCTGGCTTGTTTCACTTAACATAATGAATGGCCTCCAGTTCTATCCATGTTGCTGGAAAAGACATGACTTCATTCTTTTTTTATGGCTGAATTCCATTGTGTAAAATATACCACATTTTCTTTATCCATTCCTCCACTGACGGACACTAAGTTTGATTCCATATGTTTGCTATTGTGAATAGTGCCACAATAAACATAGAAGTGTGGACATCTTTTTGATATATTGATTTTCTTTGGGTAGATATCTAGTAGTGGGATTGCTGGATTGAATGGTAGTTCTATTTTTAGTTCTTTGAGAAATCCCTGGACTGTTTTCCACAGAGGTTGGACTAATTTACATTCCCAACAGCAGTGTAATAAGAGTTCCCTTTTCTCCACATCCTTGCTAACATCTGTTATTTTTTTGTCTTTTTAATAATAGCCATTCTGACTGGAGTGAGATATTTCATTGTGGTTTTAATTTGCATTTCTCTGGTGATTAGTGATGTTGAACATTTTTTTCCATATGCTTGTGAGCCATCTGAATATTTTCTTTTGAAAAATGTCTATTCATGTCCTTTGTCTACTTTTTAATGGAATTATTTGAGATTTTTGTTGTTGTTGTTGAGTTCCTTGTATATGCTGGCTATTAGTTCTCTGTCAGATGAACCGTTTACAAATATTTTCTCCCTTCCTACAGGTTGTCTCTTTGCTCTGTTGATTATTTCTTTTGTTGTGCAGAAGCTTTTTAGTTTAATTAAGTCCCATTTGTCTATTTTTGCCTTTGTTGCCTGCACTTTTAAGGTCTGAGTAATAAATTCTTTGCCACTGCCAATGTCAAAAAGAGTTTTCTCTAAGGCTTCTTCTAGTATTTCTATAGTTTCAGATCTTACATTTAAGTCTTTAATACATTTTGAGTTGATTTTTGTATACGGTAAGATAGAGGGGTCATGTTATATATATGGGGGAAGACTTAATTCTTGGGATTAGGTGTCTTGAACAAATGATTCCCATCAAAAAGGAAATATTTCTAGAAAATGGACTGTTTAAGTGCAGACTCACCAGTGACCTCATCTGTTGAGCCTCAGGCCTGGGGTCAGGCTTAGCAGCTTCTTAGTAAGAAATGAGAGGGTATTTGTAAGAACAGCTACAGTAGAGTGTTCAAAGTTTTAGGAAACGGGGGATAGTTCGTCAAGACAGGCACGGATTCCTAAGTCCTCGCAAGCACAAGCCCTCCAGAGAGAAGCCTAAGGAGACTGTCACTTCCTTAGGAAACAGCAAGCCACTTCAGTTAAAAGCACTTTTAGATTTCAGAAAGAACTGCAGTAACTATATATACATGTTGTTTTTTTTAACATCTTTGTTTACAGATGTGGTCTCATAACTACTTTCTGATAAGGACAGCAATGAACTGAGTTTATGCAGCAGGAAAAAAACAAGGTCATGTATCAAGCATGAAGAATTCAGACAGCCATTTGCATGTTTCACTGATGGGATTTTATTAAAATTGTACATAGATTTCATCCTTGAATTAAAAAACTTCATTTTTTTTCTAGTATCAAAATAGTTATCTTTTTAAAATATTAATACCTTGAAAAACTTTAATACAATTATTTTGTTATATATTAAATATTTGCCTAAAATCTCAGTCACTTCTCTCCCATCTCTCTCTCCTAGAATCTTGCTTCACTGTCCCTACCGTTTTTTTTTTTTTTTTTTTTTTGGCATCTTTCATGCTTATCCCAGAGAATCATTAAAAGGAAAAGATTTTCCTCTAAAGCCACTATTTCTTTAAAAAGAAGGGAAAAGGAGAAGACAATGACAACATTAAACATTATACCGAAGACTCTCATTAGCCAGGAGGCTCACGTGCAGAGCTAGGCCCAGGTTTGCGCACACCCAGATCTCACAGGGTGTCAGTTCGTCCCTGAAACTGGTAATACTGACCCAACAGCATCCTCTCGTGGCCAGACTGAATCAAAGCACCCAACGATCAGGAAGGTACATAGACGCTGGATGATCTGGACATTAGGTGTTGGAAGTCTAGAGGTGGAGATCACAACTGGCTTCCTGGAAACCCACTCTCGACACAGGCTGCCTACAGCTACTCAGTGCAAAGTCCCAAGAACGCCAGCTTCGCACGATACCAAGATGCTCCATCAAAAGCTGGACTCCGGTAAGGTTTTCTTTCGGCCTAAGGACAGAGTGTGGTATTTGACCTTCTGCAAAGTGCCGTAGGAAGTCTGGTCCCCCAGAACACTCCTTTGTGACGTGCCAAGGCCACTGCCTCTCGGGGACCTGCCGGCTTTGCGAGGGAGGTGGAGAGAGCTGGGGGCCGACCGGACGTCCCTCTCGAGATGGCTGCCCAGGCCCCTGGCCAGGCTCTCTCGGATCTGGAGGGAAGGAGATGAGCCTTGAGCATGCTCGTTCATGGCGGGGCTCAGCCTGCCACTCAGCAGGGACGCTGTGGGCGCCGGGGGGCAGACCTCTGCCCTGTCATTCCTCTTATTCTCCTTCTTCCAAAACACAGACCTCAGCAGGGTGAGTGTTCCCTGCGGGGGTCTGTCCCCCTCAGAGTCCCTTTCCTCCGCATTAGCCCTCGTCTTGGCTAGGGTTCCTCGCCAACTGTCCTTACTGTTTCCAGACAGTCCCGTGGAGGGGGAAGGTGGGCCGTTCCTGCTTCCCACCTGGCCACTTCCCCTCCAGTTCGTGGCCTTCTGGCCCTCCGGTCGAGCTGCCTTCTCGTTCTCCATGGAGGGCATCACAGTGAGGGGCAGGTCGAACTTTTTGGGAAGCCTGATATCCTGACCTGCATTTTCCTTTAGTTTCCTTGCTGCATTTAGACCATCTGAGCTTCCAGGGCCCAGGTAGTGGTTGGGGTGGCCCGAGGGACAGGGCCCTTCGGCCAGTCCTCTTTCGCTGGCTCGCCCACCTTCTTCACCTTTAGCAGAGACGGTGACGGTTGACCTCGGCGAGGCCGACTTCTCCTCACCAGCTGCGCCCGTCAGCAGTGGCACGATGGACTGGCTCGTGGATCGGGGTCTCCGTCTGGACTCCAAATACTCCACCAACTCGACAGACGCACCGGGTGGTTTCTCCCGGGGTCCGAAGGACCACCGGAGGGGCATGGTCTTGAAGGGCCCCTGCTTGGCTCGGGAAGAGGTGGGCACCTTCATGCTGATGCTTCTGCCTTGCACACCCCGTACCAAAAGCCTGGACTGCAGCCCTCCTGAAAGAGACACCAAGACGGTCAGTACCCAAATAACCCTCCAGCTGCAACACCCGTCGTCTATTGAGCACTTACTGAACACCTCTGACATATCAGGTAGTGGGCTGGGCAACGGGGACATAGCAGTGAGCAAGACACACAGGGTTCCTGCCCTCGGGGAACGGCAATGGTTTCGCCCACTGTTCCATGGAATCCATTTACATATCTGCAGACACAGAGCGAGCCAGACCGTAGAAGGCAAGTATGTGCCTGGGCAGCACAGACACCCGATAAAGCTCTGTCTCCGAGGCATGTGGCCCTAACAGTTAACATCATTTCCATCTACCTTTAAATATTTTGATGAAATAGAATGCTCAGGAAATGTTCTTGCTTTTCCAAGTCATACTAGCTTCTTGCACCTTACAAATGCAAGAATCTCAGGTATCCTGCCGCGGGCCAGGGGAAGAAATGAACTGTGTGTTTAATTGTATCAGAGCTGCCAATATGCCTTCACTGTGCGCTTCACAATGTCTGTATATAGCTGGGAACAAGTTTTTGATATTACTGGTAAGTGAGAAATAGAGTCTAAAAAATACAGCATAATCCAACTTGCAAAAATATATACACATGTGTGTGTGTCATGCACGTATGTGCAAACATGCCAACAAGGATGGAGAAATTAATACTGAAAACAACAAGGTGTGGAGAGGACTGTGGGGGTGCTGGGTAGGACGAAGTTTCTTCTTAATGCTCTTCTATATCTCAACATTTCTAAAGGGAACATACATATAACCAGGGCTGTTGTATTTTTTTTCCTTAAGAAATTCTGCCATCAGTCACTGCGCCATTAAAATGCCTTCATTTACATGATGCCTGCAATCACTGAAAAAGAAACTTCAACTGAAACGTACAATCCACATGGCACACGGACAGTCCCACGCATTTGGAGAAAGGCTGCTGGTCAGCCTCACAAGCCTACCCCACAGCGGGCCATTCCCAACATGCTGCTTCACCATGGGGTACGAGAGTGCAATGGGATGAAGGTTTGTGTCCCCCGAGAATTCATGTTTGACACCCTAATCCCTGAGGTGATGGTATGAGGAGGTGGGGCCTTTGGGAGGTGATTAGGTCATGAGGGTGGATTAGTACCCTTATAAGAAGAGGCCAGAGAGCCAGCCAGTTCTATTTTTGCCACATGAGGACACAAAGAGAAGCCATCTACGGCCTGGGAGAGGGCCCCCAGAACCCGACCTTGCTGGCAACCTGATCTCAGGCTTCCGGCCTGCAGAACTCTGAGGAATACATTTGTGCGGCTGAAAATCCGCCCCAGTCCACAGCATTCTGTTATAGCAGCCCAAATGGAGTATGACACAGAGAAACTCCAAAAATGGGCAGGACCCCTGCCACCGAAAAAAAAGCCCCTGTTGGCGGCATGGCCAATGCAATGTGCGACATGGAGAGGGGCCGGGGATCGTGGGGTGCACAGGGTGAGCTCAGGGACAGCAAAGGAGCGCGGGACAGGGGCAGCAGGGATGCTGGCGGGGGAGCCAGCCGCAGGTCAGCCAAGAGCCCTGCAGAACCGGCTGCGGGGAGGAACACCCGTGCACTCCAGAAGGAATCAGAGAGCAGCACAGAGGTTCCTCAAGGATTTTACCTTTCCCGCTTTCCACAGAGAATGTTTGATTTTTTTTTTTTCTTTAAAGCATTTCTTTAAATTAGCCAGGCATAATTTTACCCAAGAAACTTTGTAATTTCAGTTTGGATTGACCTTGTTCAATTCCCAGACCTTGGGGGAAAAAGTGTTCTGGGGTCTGAAATGTGCGTGACGTTTTTTTCTTTCTCTCTCCCACAGCCCTGGGAAGGCCAAAAAGGGAAGCTTTGTATTAGGAGGACAAAGCAGTGACTTTTAGCCTTTCAAAATGAGAGCATGTCGCCCGCAGCCCTGGCAGGTGGTTCGAGGACTTGGCAGCTGCCCTAAATAGCTGTCCTTCCTTTCTTCCTGCTCTGAAAGGGTCTGAGGCCAGGGCTGACATCAACGCCTGAGCTACATTTCACGGGAGCCACAGATGCCCACAGAACTCGATTCTGCGCTTTCTCAAGGCGGCGGTGAAAGAGCACCCTGCCTTCTGTATTCTCTTTCCTTCTATTTATCGGACGATGCTAACAGGATCTGAGCCAGAGAGCACTTTAATAAAATGCAGAATAAACAGCGCAAGACCAGAAGAGAGTGGGAAAGCGCCCACGCTAACTCCACACGCTTCTGCTCTACGAAGCATCCCGCTTCTCTTCCGGGGGGGGATGCAAATCCTGCTGTCCCTCCCGGGGTGCCGGGAACTGGACTCTCAGGTGGTGCTCAGGGACTCCTGAGCAATCGCGTGGGCTGGAGCCCCACCCCGGCCCCAGAGTACTCTGGCCTTGTTCACTTCAGCTAGTCTGGTTGGAGAACCAGGAAGGGCCTGGAGTCTTAAGCCGTGTTAAAGACACAGACAGTTAAGTTCTTCCTGAAGGTGACAGCAGCCCCACAGCAGGCGTAATGAGCTTCTCGGGTCCCACAGGAGTCCCCTTCACACAGATGGCACCTGCGCAGCTGATGGGCTGCCCCCACCCCGACGCTGAAGTCCTGGAGCTGGCAGACACCGCTCTGAGAGGCTCCACATCTGTTCCTGTCCCTGTGTGGCCACCTTGATTCCTAGGAGACTTTTTATCCTTGGCTCATGAAATAAGCATCAATTCAGACTCACAGTGTATGTTGTGAGTGGGGCTGGGGACCTCTTTGCGCTGTCCATAGCCCACAGGCAATAGGACTTCTCCATCACGCCTCATATATCCACCCACTTATTCATTCAGAAAACAGCTAATGAGTGTCTACTGTGTGCCAAGGACTGTCTCCAGTGCTGGGGATACAGTCTGTCCTTATGGGGTTTAGCAAAAGCAAAAATCTGTGATATCATATGATGTAGTGACAAGACATATAACAAAGAATAAGGCAGGGTAAGGGGACACAGGGTGGCAAGTGAGTGATGAGTGTGATTTGAGGAGGGATTCGAGAGAGGGAGGGAGCCATGTGGAGATCTGGGGAAAACAGGCTCCAGACAGAAAGAGCAGGAGGTGCAAAGGCCCTGAGGCAGAGACGACCTTGGTGGGCCAAGGACACAGCAAAGAAACAGCTCTGGCTGGAACCAAAGGAGAAAAGGGGACACACTAAGAGCCCTCACCTTCTGAGCCCCAGTCTGTGTCTGGAGACATCTCTGTCTCTGGCTTTCAGCGTCAAAACAATTATAGGACCTTTCTGTCCCTAGTTGTTTTGGTTGTCATTTGTTTTCTTTTTAAACATCTTTGGTGCCCTTTACAATTTCCTCACAGCCCAGTGACCATTTCTGTGTGGAGGTCAGAGTGCACCCTGAGGCAAACCTGACCCCCAAACTTTCTGTCTGGTCCCCTAGAAGATAAGAAAAAGCTTCACAGATGAGTTGAGACCTCTCCACCTTTGAGGCTGAGCCAGCAGGACACGACTGGGGAAGAGAAAAGCTAGATGTCACCCCACTGGCCTTCAGGAGCCAAAGCCACCGCCCCTTCCCTCACTCCCAGAACCACCACCACTCAAGAGATGGCGGAACAGAGCCCCAGGGGCCAGAAAAAGAAAAATAACTCATAAGGGGATCCAGCAATCAGAGAATAAAAATAAACAAACAGTCAGAAAAGGCCCTAATGAAATAGAGCCACCAGAGGAAACAGATGGCAACTGAAAATCATCAATAATCCTTGAGACTCAAGTATAGAACAACCGGGAACTGAAAAATGTGACTTTCTGGGTCACGTTTTACCGATTTAAAATTCAGTAAGTGACTTGAAGCCTGCAGGACCCCTGCTCAGACCCAGATGAGTGGCCTGAAAGATAAAGGGAAAGGAACATCTCACACCGTACGAGCAAAATGATCACGAGACAGAAACCACGAGGGAACAGGCAGGGCCAATCCAGGAGACCCAACAGCAAGTGACAAGATCTGCAAAGCAGGACAGATGATAATTAAACAAAAAATACAAGAACATTTCCTTAAAATAGGCCTGAGTCTGTAGAGGGAAAGGAAACCCCAAGTTCTCTGTGGGGTTGAAGAACAGAAACACAGACCTGGGCATATTCTAGTAGTTCTAAACCCTAAGGTCAAAGAGAGAACCTTAAAAGCTGCTATCCTAAAAGACTAAATGACTCTCACGTGAAAAGGAACAGCCTGGGCTTCTCACTTGCAACCCTGGGGCACGGGAGGCCGTGGGAAAATAGCTAGAGACGCCTGAGAGAAAAAGGGTTGCAACCCAAGAGTCCTGCAAGCTGCCAAGCTGCCATTCACTCGCAGGTGAAAGGAAATATTTGTGGCTCCATGAAGACTTCGAGCACATGTCACACATACCCAGAAAAGAGCTCTGACCAAACACTAATGAATCAGAACCGTGACCTCAAGACAGAGGGTGACAAAGAGGAAAAAAACAGTGGTGTACAGTGGACCCTGCCATCCATGTACCACCCACCCTCAATGGAGAAGGACAGGTGGCCTCAGAATGTGTCACATAAGGTTAAGTAAGTAAACACTGTGAAAGGGACGATAACCACAGTCTGGAACAGAAAGTACTAGAACATCTCAGCAAAATCTAGGAGTTCCCGACACAGACCAGAGAGAGCATGTGAAGGCATTTCAAAGCTCTCGTTTTGGGGGGAATGACAGGGAAAAGAGTGACAACAGGAGTACGATACATTTCTCATCCTGCTGAGGGGAAAGGAGAAAGCGGTGGTGAAATGCGGCACCTCAGGGGAAACAAATGGCTTCTAAATACTGGGAAAGAGAAAGTAGCAATGAACAAAATGGAAACAAACAGCAGAACTTCCCAATGGACCAGGAACAAAGAGCAACATGATCAAATCAGCAAAAACAAGGAAAAAGAAGAAGCAAGTAATATAATATTGTCAAAAGTGAGATGAATGAAATCAAGTTTTGCAGTTGTTATGCGAAGTGTGGACACTCCAATTATAAGACAGGCTCTGAATTTCTGGCATTAAGAAAACAAACAGGCTGGGCACGGTGGCTCACGCCTGTAATCCTAGCACTCTGGGAGGCCAAGGCGGGTGGATAGCTCAAGGTCAGGAGTTCGAAACCAGCCTAAGCAAGAGCGAGACTCCGTCTCTACTAAAAATAGAAAGAAATTAGCTGGACAACTAAAAATACATAGAAAAATTTAGCCGGGCATGGTGGCTCATGCCTGTAGTCCCAGCTACTCGGGAGCCTGAGGCAGTAGGATCACTTGAGCCCAGGAGTTTGAGGTTGCTGTGAGCTAGGCTGACGCCATGGCACTCACTCTAGCCAGGGCAACAGAGTGAGACTCTGTCTCAAAAACAAACAAACAAACAAACAAACAAAAATACCCAGCAACATGCTGTTTATCAGAAACCACTTAAAACAAACTTAAAAAGAAAGATTCAGAAGGCAAAAGAGAAGGGCAAAATGACGCCAGGCAAATGCAAACAAACAGAAAGGAAGGGGTAGAATTATTAATTGAACAAGGTAGAATTTAAGGTTCAAAGCATTAAACCGGATAAAGAATGATATTATAATGATAAAAAGCACAAGTTTTAAAGAAGATCTAGCAGTCATAAACTTACAAACACCTATTAACAAAGCAGCTAACAATATAAAAATTATTATTAAAATTATTACTATAATTTTTATTATAATATTATATGTAATATATTATAAAAATTATATAATATTATATATAAAATATATATTATAAAAATTATTATTAAAATTCAAGGAGTACTTGATTAAAAATACAGCTACACAGAAAGGTTTCAGTATGTCTCCTTCCTAGTCAGGCAGTCCTAGAGAAGGTAAATTTAAAGATACAGGGGAATTGAATAAACAATAAACTCACCCAATATAAAGTTATGATATAAAGCCCATATCCCTCAAATAGACAATATACATTATTCTATATGCACATAGAACATTCACAAAATGATAATCATGTACTTGATCACAAAAAGGGAATAATTTTTGAAAACCACATTCTTGGATCATAATACACAAAATGAGAAAAAAAGAATAAAAAGGTAACCAAAAATCCTTAAATACTTGAAACTTTCAGATAACCTCTAGATCAAAGAAGAAATCAAAACTGAAATACTATCTGGAAAGCGCTGAAAAAGATAAAAACAAAACCTCTGAGGCCCGATAAAAGCCGCAGAGGAAATTTACCATCAGAGGCACCTACACTGAGAAGCTAAGAAAGCCTAAGCCCAGCCAGGGCCCCTTGTTGACAAAGGGCCTCTGGGAGGGACCCCAAGTAATTTTTTTACAGAGTCATGTTTTTATAAAAATTGCAAAAGTAAAGTGTTTTTTATTTTTCTTCTTGTAGAGTCTTCCCCCACACCCAACCCAATTATGGAAGTTGCAGTCCCCACAAAACTCGAATCCCATTCATTTTATTGCAAATTGCTGTTGTTATTACAGTGTCCCATAACCAGAGCCACTGGAAAAATGGTGGTCTCAGACTATCAGTGTTTCCCTGCAGAGGGCCGCTGGTCTTTGGTAAGGGCAATTTTTTACTGAATGAGACCATCCCTGGGCATTGCAGGACACTCAACATCCTTGCCCTCTGGGGAGTAAATGCCAGTAGTCACCCCTGCTAATTTTGACAGTCAAAAACATCTCTCCCGCATTATTCCCAAATCCACGAGGGTGGGGAGAGGAGGTCGTACCAACCACTCTTGAAAACCTATATATGACATTTGATCTTGCCCAGCTTTAGTAACAACAAGAAAATAAGGCTGGACTTTTCAGAGCTTCTCAAACAGATATCAAAATCTGTCACCATTTTATTCAAACACCAAGAGGAAAGCCCCCTTAGGAAGCAAGACTCCGGTAGTATCTGAATGAAGCAAACCCTAATTTGGAATTTATATCTGCGAGCCTCAGAGCAAGGACTCCCAAGGTCTGTTTTCAGCCCTGTCACTCCCTAGGGGTCAGCTTGCCACTGGTTACTTCTAAGTGTCAGCTTTCCCCTTTGTACAAGGGCGATAATTTCACCTCTCCCAGGCATTTTGAGGACTAAATTAGCTAACGGAAGTAAAATGCCCGCAAGGGTTTGGAGGACGGGGTTATCGTTCCTTCCCTAACCCTCCCTGTGTCTCTGCAGTCTTTCTAGAACTGGGCCTGACACCTGTCCGAATACCACGTTGAAAGCCTGGGCCATCCTTTGAAGTTGCTTCCTTCTGGGAGGGTGAGAAACACATGTCTCTTAGGAGAGCTGAGATGGCCTGAGGCACTGCGCCATTAGACAGAGCTGGGGTGGCTTCACGAGTTTATCACAGGTAGTGTGCTAACAGGGATGAACAAGCTTTAAAAAGAACATCTCTTTTTTGTTTTGTTTTGTAGACACTATCTTGAATGTGCGGTCATGAAAATTTAACGGGAAAAGATATGTCCAGAAAGGGCAAGTCAAAACATGCTGCGTTCAATAGCATGCCTACACAGAAACATATTCTGGAGAAATCAGACACATCCAAGATGCACGTACGTGCTATCAGCATCATGTCTGATAGTCAGATACTGCAGCCAAAATGCCAAACACCGGGGAATAATCAACTGAACTGTGACACATATGCCATCATAAACCAGAAGGTTGAATTCAGTGATAATCTGAAACCAGTTGTGACTTTAAGATCCTGTCATCATATCATTCACTCGCAAATATATAACAGGAGCGTGGTACACACAGGTATGGTAAGTCCTTGCAACCTGGTCGGACAGGTTCTTGGAAACTATTACTTGAAGCAAAACAACAAACAATGTATAACAACACCAGCTTTCCCATAGGCTAAGGGAAATAAACAAGCGTTAAGTCCTTACTGCATATTTCTGGTCACGAAAACATCGCCACGCTTCTAAATAAACAGCCAAACACTTCTGATATTAAACATTGAAATACATGTGGGCTTTACATACATTTAAGAAAGATTCACAAAAACAAGTAAGATCATGATTTACCTGCTTACTCCAGTTCAGAACCGCGGGTGGCTGGAGCCCGTCCCAGCCGCTCAGGGCCCAGGCCAGACTCCTCCTTGGACAGAACGCCCTTCCACGTGGGCTGACTCACACACGCCCACACTCACATGGGGACCACGCAGACACACCGATTCACCTAACGGGCATAGCTCTGGGATGTGGGAGGAAATTTGAGTACCCAGAGAAAACCCACAGACACGGGGAGAAAGGGCAAGCCCCACACACACAGTGGCCACAGCCAGGAACTGGGTTTTTTCCCCATTAGCTTTATAACAAAATGACATTGATAGAAACTATATTATTCCAGGACCTGCTGTACTGTGTTGAGTAAGTGGATACAATAGTGACTTCAAGTATAAAGAAACAAGCAGCTGATAAACAAACACACACTCCATGCCTTAGAAATCCCACTCCGTGGTATGCACCCGACAGAAGTACAGACATACGTATACCAAAGACATGAACAAAAATGTTCATGGTGGTACTACCAGTAATAGGTCCAAAGTGGAAGCAACCCCCAAATCTAACCACAATAGAATAAATAAACAAAATATGATCTATTCTTACAACGTGGGAGATCTGGATGAGGGAACTGGTGCAAATCCGCCAAGCAGGAGACAGGGTGCAGATAACCCACCCTGTCTGCTCCTCGGCGAAACTTGTGTGGACTTTTGGAGAATTCATAAGTAACACAAGAATCCATAAATCTACGACAACTGAAGGTGCCTTCCTTGACAACCAGGCCAGACTTCTCCAGGTCAGACCCCCGGGACAGCCTCTGCAACAGACTCCAGCCCATGCGTGAACCTACAGAAAGAGGTTCGTCCGCCTCACCCTTCACGCTCTCTTTTGCTTTTATATCAACTGTGGTCAACAGACGACAGTCTCAGTCTCTGTCTCTCTCTCTGTCTCTCTCTCTCTCTGTCTCTCTCTCTCTCTCTCTTTCTCTAGCGCGCACACACACACACACACACACACACACACACACGTGCACGCACACAGACACATAAGTAAACTTTCGTACAGAGAACTATGTATCTCTGACTTTTTTATTTACAAAGAAAATAAAGTGAAAAAACTATTGTTACACATAACGTATAAACCTCACAAATACAAAGTTGAGCAAGAGAAGCCAAACAAAGAAGAATGTATAGTGTATAGCTCCATTTATATGGAGTTCTGAAACGGGCAAAGCTAATCTATGGTGTTAGAAGTCAGAACAAACACTCACACGTGGGAAAGAGGCAAACAGCAACGGCTGAGAGAGATACGATGCGGTTGGGTTCCAGAATGTTGTCTTTCTTAATCTGGATATGTTCACTTTATGATAATTTATCAGATGTACGCTTGTGATTAGTACCTTGTGCTTTAAATTATATTTACAATATAATTATAATATATGTAATATTAAATATACACCCAGTAAAGTGTACTAATCAGAAGTATATATTAATATAATATTTCTATATGTGATATTTCTATTAAAATTTTGTTTAAAAAACTAAATTAGAGGCTAACAAGAAATAAGGAAACTGAAAAAGTAATTTGAATGTGTTACCCCTTTCTGGCTGAAGGAGCACCGAGGCTAAAGACAGACAGACAGACAGACACACACACACACACACACACACACACAGGGTTCTTACTTACAGACTTTGTTTCTACAGTGATCCACTCACCCTCCTGTGCTATCATCAATTTCTCCCTCTAACCTGGGCCGTCTGAATGCTAACGCGCTCTACTAGCTCCCACCTAGCAAAGAAAGACAAACAGCCGCTGCCAGCCCACCTTCCTTTGGCCGCCTTGCTCGGAGGGGACACACTGTCACTTCCTCAGCCGTCTCTCCTCCACCCGCTGCAGCCGGGCTGCCTTCTCTCCAAACCACGGCAGATGCTCTTGGCGAGTGACTGCGGCTTCCAGCCTGGGGCTCACCTGCCCGTCCTCCCCTCGCTCTGCCTGCAGCAGCACGTGATATGGCGGGCTGCGCCCTCTCCGCTCCTTTGCTGGCCTCTCTGCCTTTGCTCAACCCCCGGGTGTTGGAGGGCTCCTGGGTTTGGTCTCAGGTCTTCACTCATTTATATCTTCACAATTTCCCTAGGGGAGCTCAGCCAGCTCCCGGGCTTTCCATTCCATCCATGTGCTGACTACTCTCAAATATTCATCGCCACTCCCTAGTCATCCTGTCAAAGTGGATGTCTTAGAGGAATCTCAAAATTAACATATCAAAAATTCTTGACTTCCCTCCAAAGCTGACCCTGTTCCTACCCAGCTCTCTCCCATCTCATGAACTCACAACTATCCACCTAGTAATTTAGACCCTAAACAAAGAGTGGTCCTTGACTGTTCCCTTTCCTTCACACCCCACACCCAGTATCAGCCAAGCCTGGTAGCTCTATCTTCGACATACATCCATGGTGTGACCCTATCTTACCTCATACGCTAGTCTAAGCGACCCTCTTCCCCACCTGGATATAACCACGTAGCTTCCTTACGGGCCTTCCTACGTCCACTCTTGCCCCATGGGGGATTCTCCACACAGCAGCCAAGGCAGACTTTCTAAAAACATAAGTCACATCAACTGCTTCCCTGGTCAAATCTCTCCAATAAGCTAAAAAAGTTGACCTCCTGGAGCTAGCGAGAAGAATGACAGTGCTCAGAGACTGGAAAGGGTGGGGTTGGGGGGATGCAGAGGCTGGTTCATGGCTACATACAGTTAAATAGAAGGAATAAGTTCCAATGTTCGATAGCATGGTACAGACATGATAGTTAACAATAATTTATCGTATATTTCAAAATAGCTAGAAGAGAATATTTGAAATGTTCCCAGCACAAAGAAATGACAAATGTTGGAGGTGATGGATATCCTAATTACCCAGATTTGGTCATTACACATTGGGTGCTTGTATCAAAATATCACTTATAGGCCGGGCGCGGTGGCTCACGCCTGTAGTCCTAGCACTCTGGGAGGCCGAGGCGGGTGGATCGTTTGAGCTCAGAAGTTGGAGACCAGCCTGAGCAAGAGCGAGACCCTGTCTCTACTAAAAAAAAAATAGAAAGAAATTATGTGGACAACTAAAAATATATAGAAAAAATTAGCCGGGCATGGTGGCTCATGCCTGTAGTCCCAGCTACTCGAGAGGCTGAGGCAGTAGGATCACTTGAGTCCAGGAGTTTGAGGTTGCTGTGAGCTAGGCTGACGCCATGGCACTCTAGCTCGGGCAACAGATTGAGACTCTGTCTCAAAAAAAAAAAAAAAAAAAATCACATGTATCCCATAAATATGTATAATTATTATGTATCAATTTAAAAGATGATTAAAGCAGAAGTATAAAAGAAAAACCTCTCCACTGAAGTCCAAACTTCATTTCATGCTCCAAAATGT
>CAUYSK010053127.1:0-11563 GCA_963575035.1 Avahi laniger
TCGGGCAGTGCCCCAGGAGGGGTGAGGCGGGGCAGTGCCCCAGGCTGGGTGAGGCCGCGCAGTGCCCCAGGAGTGATGAGGACGGGCAGTGCCCCAGGATGGGTCAGGACGGGCAGTGCCCCAGGATGGGTGAGGCCGGGCAGTCGTACAGACAGCAACATGTTCACGTGCATGGAGGAGAAGCAGAGCATGGTCTTTAGTGAATTGCCGGAACAAAAGGACTGTGATCTTAGTTTTAAAGGAGAATTAGCAGGAGATAAAGCTAGAGAGGTAAGCCAAAGCTGGATCATGAAAATCTGACAATTCTTTCTCCCGTTAATAGTGCCTTGTACAATGCCTACCTCTGGTAGCTTTGGTAAGTGTGTTTCTAGTTTACAAATAGTGGAGGCACATGGTTTAGTCTTGGAGAGTTACAGTCAGGGAAACTCCATTTAGCAAGAGAACAGAGTTTCAAAATAACCGAACTCCTTTACTTGAATTTCTTAGAAACTGTGAAGGAGGGCCGTGTATCTAGTCCAGACCACAATGAATAAACAAACATACAAGCAACCTTTCAGCTCCTACCCATTTCCATACCTTCACACTGACGTCTCTTTCTTACACCCTACATGTAAAACCAAAATAGAAAATGTTTTCCCTCCTCCACCGGTGACATCCTTTGTCCCTCCTCTTCCTTCTCTCGCATTCCTCAGTACTTTCTCTGTCCCTCCTTTCTGACTCTCTCTCCTTTCCTCCATTTTCACAAAAGTCCAGAGTGACTGCTTGGCAGAATCTGCGCTCTTCTCAGGTGACCACAGGTTAATAACGATCGTCCAAACACATGTAAGGGATGAACGAACCACTGTGTGCAAGCCCCGGAGGCCACAGCTGTCAATCCCGAAGCCCTGTCCATGGTGATTGGGTCTACCTCAGAAACTCACCCTTTCATTTTCAAAATAAATCTGTCCATTCAGAGTTCTGTTTCCTACCGCACCCCTCTTCCATTATTTTCCCTAAGCCTTGAATCATAAACTTCTGGAAAGCAATGTGAATAATTTATATCCTTTTATTACTCATTGCTTAACTCCCTTTGGGAGAAATGAAGAGAAACATTTGTCTTTTGCTGCTTACTCTCCCGTGGACTGAGACCATGTCAGCTTCGGGCAATAACAAAGATTTATGACCGCAGGAGCTGTCATTGTGGAACTCTTGATTGACCCATAGTTTTGATTAACCAAAACATTTTTTAAAAAATCGGGAGCTGTGGCTAATGACACCAGAGTAGAAATTCAGCATTTCATCAACTTCAACTGAAAACCTGCTCGTTATCACCTGTCTTGTCAATGCTGAATGGTGAGCGTTTTCCTTCCTTCCTATTTAATGGGTTTCCTGCGGAGTCTTACTTAGAATTCGTAAATTCAAACATAGAGCTGTGATTACTCAGAGTGCATGGCGGTACCTTGCCGCTGGTGATGAGGGAGTATAGACACATTCAGGCTCTTTTTAGAGTGGTCTTTCTAAGTGATTTTGCTCAGCTTCACAGAATCAGGAATTACAGTTAGTACCAGGCTTGGGCCATTGGGGATGACTCTGCTACATTGGGTTGCTCCTATAACAAATATTGTTAGACTATGTCGGCTTCACTTCATCACTTCTAACACCGCACCATCCAAGTCCAAATTACCATCCCCTCTAATGTCTGTAATCTAGAAATATGGTCTCCAACCCCCAGGCCGTGGCCTGTTATCTGTCTGTGGCCTGTTAGGCAACAGGCTGCATATCACCACCTGAGCTCCTCACCACACCACCCCTACAACCTCCCCCCACCCATCCCCTGTCCCTAGACAAATTCTTTCGTGAAACTGGCCCCTGGTGCCAAAAATGCTGGGGACCGCTGATTGAGAAGGTCTAGACTACCTGATCTACCTAGATCTACTCCAGATGCCTCCTTCTCCTGCCAACCCAAATCTATTTTTTTTAATGCATAAATCTGATCATAGAAACTACTACCACTATGCCCTGCTTAAAAACCTCTAAATGGCATTCTGTTGCTCAAAATCTTTAAAATGGTCCATAAGGCTTTGCATGATACCCACCCCCACTCCATCTTCATCACTGTGTCCCTTGTGTTCTCCACTTCAATCACACGGGCCTCTAATCAGTCCCTATACTTCCTGCTCAGTCTCACCGCAGGGCCTTTGCACATCTGGTTCCCTCAGCCTATGATGCTTTATTCCCAGCTTTAAATCTCAACTCAAGTGTTACTTCTTCTGAGACAAATTCTGTCTTTCCATCCCACAGCTAGGCTCTCTGTTATAGAGCCTCCTGGGACCACAGTACCTCTCTTTATACACCTTTCAGAGGGTCAATTTTTTTTTTTTTTTTTTGAGACAGAGTCTCACTTTGTTGCCCGGGCTAGAGTGCATGCTGTGGCGTCAGCCTAGCTCACAGCAACCTCAGACTCCTGGGCTCAAGGGATCCTACTGCCTCAGCCTCCCGAGTAGCTGAGACCACAGGCATGTGCCACCATGCCTGGCTAATTTTTTCTATATATTTTTAGCTGTCCAATTATTTTCTTTCTATTTTTGGTAGAGACGGGATCTCGCTCTTGCTCAGGCTGGTCTCGAACTCCTGAGCTCAAACAATCCTCCCGCCTTGGCCTCCCAGAGTGCTAGGATTACAGGCATGAGCCACCGTGCCCTGCCTGAGGGTCAGTTTTATATTTGAGATTTTTTGGTTAATAGCTAGCTTCCTTCCTTCTGGACTCTTTGAGAACAGGGTCTACCTTTGTTTTCACTCACCTTGATATCCCTAGCACCTAGGACAGTGTCTGGAACTTAGGAGGTACTTAATAAATGTATTGAGTGATTGGATGAATAAATAAAATTCAGTATAAGTTTAATTAGAAAATAGGTCTCATCTTGTTTTTCAGGGATGTATCTAGTTGACAAGAATTCCCGACAAATCTCTACTGAAACAGCCAACAGAGAAAATGTTTTCAGGTGCAGGAAGGCTAGAAGCAGCCTGTAGTCACCGGCTGCACCCCTCTCATTCTGTATTGGGTCAGACAAATCTTTATTAACGTCTGTTTAAAATGGGAGACACTGCCAAGGGTAATGGTTTTGGGTCGGTGTAGGAACAATCTTTCTGGGACTACTGAAGGTTGTTTCACTCTGATATTGGGTTCACAGCTATGGAGTGTAAATTGTTCTCTCCTGTCTCCCTGTTTGTGAGGGACTCTTGAGGCATCCCCTATCAGAATGAAGTTGTGGACACTTAATAGCAAGTCGTGTACAAATGAACTTTTGCTGTTTTGCGGATCCATCCCAGTTAGTTCCCTTCCTTGTCTCCATGCTATCTGCCTAAGAAACATGAAATATGTCATTTGGGAGGAGAGATGGAATTCTTGGGCACACAGTATTTTTTTCTGAAAATTATTTCTAGTTTGCAAAGGAGAGAAGTAAACAATTGGATCAGGGAAAATGCATGTTTTTGGTTAGTAGCCTGTTATGGAAGGCAAGAGAGGGGAACTTTACTAGGCATTGAAATAGTAGCTTTCCTGGTCTCAGGTCAGAACATCTGTCTGTGTCTCTGGGCAGTTTGGTTTAAGGCCAAAACAAATAGCTCCTCTTCCTTGGGTTCTGACCTACAGGGCAAAAAAAGAGAACTAAGCTAGTCCAACTGCCACTGCTGGGGAAGTCATTGTTCTCTCCAACCTTCTGGGAGCCTCAAATAATTAACTGTGCAAAGAGCAAGTTGAAATCAGAATGCCCCTCCAGGGTTTTCTGTGTCCAACCAAACAAAGTGAGCTGAGCCGAGAGACAAATAAACCCTGTGAAAGAGAACCAACCAGTGCCGCCTCCTTTCTCCTCCCTTGCTTCACCTCTGGACCTGTGTCCTCAGCTTCCTTCTCTCTTACAATCCACCGCCCGCTTCCCCCTCATTCTCATCATGTGTAGCCAAAGGGAATTTTCTCTTAACTATAGAAGCTAGCAGGCCACTGTCCAGCAGAAGGTGTGCTAAGGTGGCACTTTGGGACTTAGAGGCTTTGCATGTGGAAAGAGAATTCCTCCCAGAATTTCTGGTATTTTCAAAGAGAAGCCAGAAATCCGAACTTTTGTGTGAAGTCACCCAATTTCAAAATGTTTGCAACATTTTTTGTGTTGTTTATAAACAAGGTGCAGGCCAAATAAAATACACTTTTCATCTCTCTGAGCTAGACAATAAGCTTCATGAAGGTACAGATTGTGGCTATCCTGTTTGCACCTGCATCCCCAGGACCTAGCACAGCGCTTGCTATGCAGTTGGAGTTCAGTATTTCTTGACTGACATCCCTAGGAGACTCATTATACTGATATTCCCTGCATATTAATAACAATAACAAAGTATAACAATAGGATCAACTACTTTTTATTGAGCACGTGTATATATAATTCGATCTGCACTATGACCTGAGAAGCTATTTTTTATTATTCCATTTTGCAAACAAAGAAAGAAGATCAGAGCCTAAAAATGTGACCCAAGCCTGTTGCACAGCTAACGGGTGGATTCTGATTTAGGCAGCATTGCCTCCAAAGCCAACATTTGTAATCCTGATGTTATAGTGCGTCCTGCTCTGCTCTGCTGACTCCAGCCACAGGGAGCAAGAATGAACCCTCCTAGGGTCTGCTCCTCCAAAAAGGAGACAACAAGCCTTCAGAGCAGATATCTGAAAAGATGGATATGGTAGGCATTCTTCTTTTACTTCTACATAGCATTTAAAACTCTTCCTATTTTTCCATCACCATCTCTTCAAGGGACTTTGGTAAGTTGTGATTGTCATGGCATTTTATTATTTGATATTCTTAAGTGATACAAAACAGTCCATATTCAGACATTTTGCTAATACTCGGGGGCAGGCTGAGCTGAGGTTTACAGGGTCATTATTTGGCTTCCTTAACTAAAAGCAAAAGTGGTGACTCATCATCAGCTTTGGATACAATTAAACCTGTGGCCCCTAAAAGCAGAACACTGTGTTACAGCCTGCTGGTCATGAAACACATTTTTCCTTGTGGTGCAAATACTTTATTACAGTTATTGAAGTGTTAAAGCATTATGGTATGAGAGACACAAAAGCCTAGCTAATTTTACAAAGTGGGGTAGCTCTCTACAATAGCTACCATTTGATGGACTTACATTTGTTAATGGTTTCAACTACTGGGGGATACTTTTAATCAGAAGAAATGGACAATAGGAATGAAGAATACAGACCTTCAGAAAAACCAAATTGCATATTCATGCTCTGCTTTCTACGTGGGCTACTTCTCAATGGCTCTTTTGATTTTTCACCAGGCTATTGTCCTGGTGTGAAGCCCATTTACTCTTTGGCTAAATTGCTCCCTGATAGAAGAAGGTTTTGCAAGCTGGACCATTGGTTTTGAGAGGTGAAAAGTGGCTTTGTAAGAAAATTCATAGTAATCATAATCAGCATCATAGCTCCACTTACGGAGGCATCATTTAAAGATTCTGTACTCAGTCCCTCATTTGGTCCTTGTCAAGACTTTGTGAGATGGCCATCCTTTTCCCCCATTTTACAAATGAGAAAACAAGCTTAGAGTGCCTCAAGTCACACAGCCGAGTGGTAGCGATGCCTGGCTATTGTTTCAAGTACTGCTTTGTGCATCAGACTATCCTGGGAAACTTCTAAACATAAATACATCTTCCTGGGTTAAAATTTCTGACCTGATGTCTCAACTGGAGGGGAGCCTGGGAATCTATTTTTCATATGTCCCCAGGTCACTGATGTACAGTCAGACTTGGAAAACATTGCTATATATTACACTGCACATTATACCACATCTTTTGAAGTAAATCAAAGTACAGACTCAGTTTGGAGATTTCAATGGTTGCTTTTTCTGGTTCAACACAGCCATCTCCAATTCTCTCTTAGGGGCTACTGAAAGGGCTTTTCAAAGGAGGTAACATTTTGCTAGGTCTTGATGAATGGATAAGAAAGGGAAGCGGAAAATGCGTTCCAAGCAGAGTGACCACAGGCGAAAGTCAGAGAGCTGCAATTGGACTTGAAGTGCCTGGGGAACGTTACAAGTTCAATATGCCTGGACAGATGGTGACAGATGTAGCGTGCATGTTATCAGTTGAGTCTGAGTGGAGACTGTCTTGGGATGTCCCACTGGCAATCCAGCAGAACTGGCTTCAGCTGTGGAGCACAGACTGCCTCTGTCATTGGTCAGTTTCTTTGACAGTCTGCTTCAGGGCATCCTTGGCTGCGTGCATCTGCCTGACCACTTGCTGGAAGATGACGGGGAAAGTGCTGACAGCTCAGATAGGGTTCCTGTCTACCAACTCCTTAAACTCAATTGCAGTCGGGTCAGATCCACTGTCAGAAATGACACTGGATGAGAACTAACTTGGCACAACACAGTAGGTGCTAGAGCAGAGGTTCGAGGTGAAATTAGGAACTCTTTAGCTATTTTAAGGAGCTGGCTATAAACCAGAGGTTTATAGCTACAAACCAGGTTCTGCCCCTGCTTTCTTGCTCTTGCAGAAGCATGCACATTCCTGAACAAGGAGGTTTGTTCACTTAAAAACTAAGTGGCTTTGATAGTTTATACTCAGCAACTTGTCTTTTCTTCCCTATTCCAGGCTACCAGAATATATCTGTCCATGGACTTTTTTCTGGATTAATATTGATTAGATGCTCCAGTCTTAATTGAAGTGGGGAGTACAGTGAATGCTTCTGTGATGGTAAATAAGATGGGCAGGCCTCACATCTGGGAGTCATTTGCCTAAAAAAGGAGGAGGAGGAAGAGGAAGAGGAGGACAAGAGAAGAAGAATCACTTAGAATGTTACTCCCAGCAGTTGGTTGATGGATACTAGACTCATCAACACAATCCCAAATGGCCACTGAAGCACTATTTCTATTCAGTCTCCAGGGTACCTGGGTTTGAATTGCCTTTTAGTTCCATTTACAAAAGCTTGTCCTCATTTCCTCAGCAAGGTATTTTGTTGGAGAAGGACTGGTTTAAAAGAACTCTTTAGGAGCAGGGACAGTATTTTCTCATTCGTCTTTCTACCTGGCAGATAATAGGTACTCAGTAAAATTTTTGTCAGATGAATTTCCAGTGATATTGAAGGTGTGTGTGTAAGTTTTCCTAATAATTAGGGGTACTGTATGATGTTCGGTCTATTAATTTAGCTCCTGGAATCTAAATTCTGGAAGATACATTAGAGATTCTCAACTGGGAGCAATTTGGTCTCCTGGGAAATATTTGGCAATGTCTGGAGACTTTTTTGGTTGTTTTAATTGAAGGTGTGTGTGTGCTCTTCCCATCTAGTAGATAGAAGCCAGGTTTGCTAGAAACATCCTACAATGCACAGGGCAGCTCCCACAACGAAGAATTATTTAAACACAGATATCAATGGTGCTGAAGGTGAGAAATCCTGCGTTAGAGGTTTTGTTCTCTCATTCATTTCACATGTGTTTATCATCTGCTTTCACTCTCTGATTGAAAGATGATATGATTACTTGTCCAAGACCAGCTAGATGGTACAGAGCAAGGACTTGAACCAATGTCTCAGGGATAGCTCTTCTTCAAATGCATCAAGGTGGCCTCTTACAGCCTGTTATGGATTCAAATACCATCTTTGCGGTCACGGTGGAGCAGGTCCTGCCGAGACCGATAGGACTCTGAGCTGTGCTTGGCGCCTGGAGCTGATGGAAAGGGCAGTGATCTCAGACAGCTTGTTTAGGCTGCGGAAAGTCTCTTGCTGGTTCTGCTGAGGCAGGGACCGTTTCCTGGGATTTCTGCGTATGCTACATTCCATTGCTGGGCCAGTTACTCTTCGCTGAACTGTGACACTATCTCATCCACCCTGTTTTCACGGGGCCCTATAAGCCATACTAGGGTCTTTGTTGAAAGAATTATCATGTTCACACAGCTCTGTATTTGCAGGAGGCTTAGGACTCTTTTCAGATTTGAGTACTGGCGGTCTTTAATGCGATCTGCTTTTCAAACCACATCACATGTTCTCGCCTTCCCTCCCTTTGCTCTCCCAGTCTGACTGCTTGCTGCCCTCTGATTATGGTCTGTCTCAGTATGCAGAGTATCCGCTGTGAGCCTAGCAGGTGCTATGCAATCCTCAAGATGGTAGAGTTGGTGGATTTTAATCAGGTGTGTACAGCTTAATGCAAAGGCTCCTTTAGCTGAGGCTCATAAACTGGGCTGCTCAATGTTATGGTTCCAAATATTAGTTCAATGCTAATAGCTTACATAAATGGCTTTCCTTTGGGGCTAAGGTGGGGGAAAATCAATAAAAACCAGCTGGAAATGCAGAAAGGAGCTGTATACTTACATTGCATTGTGACATAACCCCTCCTACCCAGCACTACCTCATGCATTTTTGTTTTTTTTTGCCAGTTCCCTTTTTTTTCTTTTTTGGTCACATTTAAGACTTCACATAGATATGAAAAGCCACCCTGATTCCTCCATCTATTAAATGGGAAACGCGTACGAACAAATGGAAGAATTGCACCATATAATACAGCTGAAATACAATGTTATCATCATCCCACTCTGAGCATTTCTCAGGATGGTTTATATCCCAGCAGTTAATCGCTTGCTATTGTTGGTGCACCAACACGATGCTATTAGCAACACAGAATTCTCAGGCTTTCTGTTTAGATTATCTTCCTGTAGCCTTGCCAGAATTTAGATATTTGTAAACGAAATTTGAACAGTGGCCTTTCTTCACAATATAAAATTCAGATAAGTGTAACCGGTCATGGCCCAACTCTTGTTTATTAATTAAGGCTTTATAATATGGCACCATTTTTGGAAGCTGTGGCTTATGCAAAGAGGAATACTAATTACTTTCTGCATTTTCTGTAATAATGGGGCAGTGCTTTGGACAATGCAGTTTATTCAGACAATGCATCCGGCTCATAATGTAGTTTATTAACAAGGAGGCTCTGAATGTTTAATGGGAGACTGATGCAGCTGTGAAAGGGTGGCATAAATAATATTCCTGGCCAGGCTGGGGCAGTGGCAATATGTTGCATGCTGTTAACCTCATGAGGTCTCCAAATAGCTTTTATGTATGCCCGCCATATATTTGTTGGCCATTCCTTGATATAAAGGAAGCCAAGTGACCCAAGAAAATCTATTTGGTAATTTTGTTTTCCCATTCTCTTCACACTTGCTGAGGCTTTAAAAACAATAGGCCTTTGCATTTGTATGGATTTTTTTTTCTTAGGCTTTTCCAAGAATGGGCACTTTGATACTGTTATCATTATGGATTTCTTACAATGGTCATATGTGAGGATCAGAAGAGCCTACTATTTATTTTTAATAATATATTTTTCTTATTGAGTTAATGTCTACCCTTTGAAAATGTACAATTTGGTGGTTTTAGCATATTCATCAAGTGGTGCAGTCATTGCCACTATCTAATTCTAGAACATTTTCATCACCTCGAAAAGAAACCCCATACCCATTAGCAGTCCCCAGGCCCTGGCAACCACTAATCTACTTTCCATCTCTATGAATTTGCATGTTCTGGACATATCGTATAAATGCAATCATATAATACGTAGCCTTTTATGACTGGCTTTTTTCTTTTAAGTTAGCATACTGTCTTCAAGACTCATCCAAGCATGTATCAGTACTTCATTTCATTTCATTGCTAACATCCCATTGTATGGATATACTACATTTTATTTATCCATTCATCAGTAGATGGAAATGTAGTGCTTTTTTTCCATTTTTTGGTTATTATGAACAATACTGCTAAGGACATTTGTATATATTTTTTGTGTGCACATATATATATACCTGGGTATATACCTGAGAGTAGCACTGCTGGGTTATGTGGTAACTCTCTGTTTAATTTTTTGAAGAACTGTCAAATTCTTTTTCAGAGCTCCATTTTATATCCCCACCTGCAGTGTATAAAGTTTCCAATTTCTCCATGTCCTATAATATACTTGTTATTATCTACCTTTTTGATTATAGCCATCCTAGTGGGTGTGAAGTGGTATCTCATTGTAAAGTTGATTTGCATTTCCCTTCTTGACTAATGATGTTGAATATCTTTTCATGTGCTTTTTTGCCATTTTTATATCTTCTTTGTGGGCTATGATTTTGACTCCTATTTTATAAAGAAGGATACAAAGGCTCTGAGAAAAAGTAAGACTTACTACGGTCACTGCAATGAGATAATAGCCCATTAGTACTGGAATTTAAGTTTTCTAACATAGTGATGCAAAATCTTAGAGATTCAGCCCCTAATAGTGAAATCAGTGGTAAGTTATTTGCATTTAGTTTTGATTCTTTAATTGAAAATGACAGAAACCCAGCTCTAACTGTGGCATAATGCAAGTAAGGGGGTTTCGGCTTGTCTATCTGAAAAGTTAAGAGCTATTGCTTTCAGGAATGGCTGGATCCAGCTGCTTAAAGATGGCATCGGAAATCTGCCCCTCTCATCTCTTAGCTCTCCTTCCATCAGATTAGTATCATGCATAGGCAGGGTCTCTGTGATAGTTAGATGTCCACTAGAAGCTCAAAGTTTACATCTTACCAGCTTAGCATGCCAGCAGAATTTTAAAAGAAAGTCTCCTCTTTCTCAATAGTTCCTTCAATAGTTCTCAAATCTTAGCATTGAACAGTGTTGGACTGACTTGAATTAATGATTGGCTCCCTGAATCATTCATCAAATGAATTATATCGATTGGTCACTTGCTCACTCTTGGTAGTGGGGAGTGAAGTTACCTCCATTCACACTATCTGGACTGAGAGTTGGGGAGGGGGAAGGTTTCCCAGAGGAAAGTCAGAATGCTGACACTAGCATAATGAGGAATGCATGCTGGAACAAGCAAAACTCACAGATGTCCACTAGGATACTCAGTCTTTTCCTTGGGTCTTGATTTATCATTCACTGGTTTTCTGTTATCTATAGATTTGGCTTAAAGGCAGAGTTTCTGAAAAGTAATTTTTGTTCTCTTACAAATGAAAGATTAATCAATGAATCCACATTTATTTTCTCTAGTATTGGGGGATCATTTGTTTTAATACATGCTAAAAAGGTTACTTGTAGTTAAAGGTAATTGGCTTTTCATTGTTATTCTTTTTTTTTTTTTTTTGAGACAGAGTCTCGCTCTGTTGCCCAGGCTAGAGTGCCGTGGCATCAGCCTAGCTCACAGCAATCTCAAACTCCTGGGCTCAAGCGATCCTCCTGCCTCAGCCTCCCAGGTAGCTGGGACTACAGGCATGCGTCACCATGCCCGGCTAATTTTTTCTCTCTATGTATATTTTTAGTTGTCCAGAAAATTTCTTTCTATTTTTTAGTAGAGACGGGGTCTTGCTCTTGTTCAGGCTGGTCTTGAACTCCTGACCTTGAGCAATCCACCTGCCTTGGCCTCCCAGAGTGCTAGGATTACAGGCGTGAGCCACCGCCAGCCTCATTGTTATTCTTGATGCTGGTTATTTTGTGTCTGATTTGTTCCAAACTGCTTTGGTTCAATGTTTCAGAAATGAAACAGTCCTTTGACTATAACTATAATTATAACTATAACTAACTATTCATTTA